>JAPYYR010000013.1:0-93526 GCA_030523065.1 Aphidius colemani | reverse complement strand
ACAACAAATTTTATAACTCCAATATTATTGACTTTTATTAATAAACTAAATTATCTATAATATCAGGTGTAAGACCCGTAACGGGCAATACACCCAACAAAATGTTTATACTTTGGTGAAGTTATACATGCAGTTTGATAAAACTGAAAACCACTGGGTGGTATTATATTTCTGCACCAATGAGCAAATTAGCATAGAATCGTTAATTTTGATAATAAAATTAAAATACCTCATGTAAGCTTGGTGCATTAGTTGGTGGTTGTTGGGGTATATATAGTCTGCAAAACGATTTAAAGAATATTTATTTATGATGTGTATCGTCACGTCTCTATTACCGAGGCTTGAATGTGCAAGGACCCGATGCAATATCTGTATATTTATGTAAGTAAAACCATGAAAAGGACTCTGTTGTTTCGCGTATACACATGCCATACAAAAAAACATAATAGTATGCCAGTTATCGAAGGTAAATGACCATGCTCTGGTCTTGCTTGCACCACGTGAAAGAACATTCTGCAGTGTTACCACCCGTGTTCAAGACATTTTCCTATAAGATTCTCATTATTTTAATTTTTTCATTGTCATTTACTTTTTTTCTACTCAAGTCAATATGCTCTAGGGGGTTTGAATATTTTTTTCAAAAATATTCATAGAAATATTCATAAAAATTTGGCACGATTTGAAAGAGACTTAAAATTTGATTTATTGTCGTTGATATTTAGTAGATTTGGATAATTTTTTTTTCATTTTTTTCATCGATAGTTTATTGCCAAACGAAGGAGCTTTAAACTGTTGATTCAAAGTTTTTTCAATTTTTTTTTTAGAGCCAATTCATTCTGGTACGTGGAGAAAGCACAAAGCCATCTGTATATAAATGTACATTGAATAAAAAATGTATAAATTGTTTTTTTTTTTTTTCACGCACGTGTTACAAGCAAGAACTCCTTGTGTAAAATTGACATTTCACGATATAGTGTAATGGAAATGAAAAGTTTTCTTTTGCAGCCGTTCAACTGCTGTTGAATTTTTTTTTTTACGTCTACTTTTTTTTCTCTTGTCACTTTTTCTTGCCATAATAAAATTGCGAATCCATTGCGCATGGTGCTATACTTTCACGCACATGTGCTACATACGTTTTATTTCGGTGATCGAAGAATGAACTTGCAAAGGAGGGTGTTAGATATATGAGACAGAAAAATGATCGGGTCGACAGGGGTAAGTTGTGTATTGGCCTGAGTGTTTGATAAAAAAGAATGCCAAAGGAAAGATGTGCATAGAACAAAGAAAGCAAGTATACAAGTCGAAGAAAAAATAAATGAAAGAGTAAAGAAATCATAAAATAAGAAAATAGAGAATAAGATGGTGGTAGCACATTGGTGGTATACAGACGTATAGATTCGCAAGCAATTCACGTTCAAGAGGGTGACACCCCAATAACAGCCAACGAAATTTGTGGTTCACATGGGGACTGAAACTTATCGATGATTTATCAACGTATTTATTTTTTCTAGCGGTCAAATATTGTGATCCTATTTATGGAATGACCAGAAAACCATTCACATATTTTCTTAATAAAAATAAACATGTAAATTTAAAATAATACGACTTGTAGCCATTTTGAAAGCTCAAAATGTTGAAACAAATATAAAAAATGTTTTATATTTTACAGTTTTTCACAATGTTCCATAAACACGAACTTTAAAATCATAGTGCTAAATGACTGCTCGAGTTTGTTTGCAAGTAAATGCATTTTTCAACTGTCTTCGTTTCAGTAACTTTGCTACTAACAATTACTTTGAATCACTCTATGAAAAAAACATTATAAAATACTCAACAAAAAACTTTTCAATACAGATAATGGAAAAAAATTATTTTAGCTGTTATTTTCAAAGTTTTTTTTTTTCATTATATTAAATAATAAGTAACAGTTAAAAGAAGAAATGACTTTATGAAATATTTTTAATTCTTGTTAGCACTGAGAGTCGGAATCATTTATCAAATGCATTCACACAGTTTTATGGGAAGAGAACTCAAGTGATCAGTAAGAACAATTTATCAAAATAATATTAGAAAAGTATATATATACTTTATTGTATAAAAAGACAAGAGATGAACAAAAGGTGTCTTGTGATAAACAAGAAGCAAAAAGGGAGCATCGTCAGAAAATCTCAATCGTGAAATAGGGGAAGTTTAATATTGAGAAAAGACCTCAAACCAAATGCCTGTATATACGTCCACAAATCCGTGCTGTGAAAATGAATTTATACATGTTTTCTTACTTTCATTTTGAGTGAGAATGAGAAAATAGAAGAAAGATATCTGCAAGTCAGTCTTATCAATGTCAAAGAACGTTCAATCCAACGGAATCCTTAAGACATGAAACATTATTTTTAAAACTTTGGTTTTGTCAAAAGTTTCGAAATTAGTATCTAATATTTGACATTAATGTAATTAAATGATATTTGTTATTTGTGCTTGTTAATTGTTCAAAGATATTTCACGTAAATTTATTGAAAAAAAAATATTTCACGAATTTTTCAGCTTAAAAAGATTTTAGATTGAAAAAAATGAAAAAGAAAAAACATTATTTTTTGTTATAGATTTTTAAAAATTCAAATATGTCGTGAAGTGAATTATTTAGCATTTTTATATACGCATGACTTATCGATTTAAAAAAAGTATGAGAAAAGACAATATGCAGATTCATATGCAGACAAAATGATGAAGAAAAAGACGAAAAAAAAAAAAATACAAAAGAGGCACAGAACGCATCAAAATGCTTCACCTCAACCTATGCAAAAAAGTTTCGATCTTCTCTAAACGTGATGCACATATTGGATGAGACAGGCGTTTATCTTTCAACAGAATATATAAGAAAAACGTCATTTGCTTTGCACCCCCGTTATATTTTATTCTCTAACCATGAAACTTATTGGAATATATAGCAATTTAAAAAAAATATCAATCCAGGATTTTGAATCTTGACGTGCATTGTCACTAAAATATTTGATGCTTTCATTGTGTTTTTGACATTTTATCTGTGATGAATTAAATCATTTAAAAAATAAATAAAATGTCATTTAAATACTGGGACAATAAATAAAATACTTGACTAAATTTATTCATAAAAATTAAATTATCAATAACAATATGGAAAATGTACGATATCTTGACGTGAGACATTGAGAAGTTTTCGATTATATATATATACATATTTCTATAACGATTTCAAATATGGTGATGTTGCCGGATAAAAAAAATAACCATTATTTTACCCTTCAAAATACATTGTTAAATCCAGTCAGATTATTCGTGATTTTGACGTCGACAGCGTCTTGGAACCGTCACGTTGAATTCACCAAATGTATCCAAGATTTTCAATATGGTTTAGATTTATAAAAAAAAATATTCACGAGCATCATATGATGAACCTCTCATCACATCACATCACTCTTTTCAAGCTGTAGATATATTTTATACAGAAGCAGGGACCAAAAAAATATATAAATATCTAACGATAACCACGAAGGGTGAAATTGTATCAGCCCCTCTCTACACTCTTTACTATCTCTCATACCAGTCATTTTAATGTGAGTAAATTTATATGGGTTGAGGTAAATCCTCTCTGTTTTCTACCTATAACAATATTACGTACGTATTTTACAATTTCCAGATGCGTTTTACGAGCAGTATCTATAATGATGAAAATTTTCCCCCCATACGAAACCCAGGCTTTCATGATTAAATTTTAATCGAGATATTTCTTGTATTTGCATATTTTTAAGTGCTTCAACGCACGAAATTAAAATAACCGTGTATATATATAATATTTACGGTCATAAATTTAAATACTATATTGGGTCGATTTTTGAATTTTTGTTAAACTCGATAATATAAATTTGATGAAGATATTACATTTTTTTTTTCCAAATAATTATAGTTGATCAATTTTATTGGTTTGCGAAGAAAAATTATGGCTCTATTCAACTCAAAATCATTATTTTTTATTTAAAAAAAATAAAAGCTTATATTTAAATTTAAATTATAAAAATTGTTCTAATAATATAATTGTGGCGCTTAAAAAAATCAAGTAAATAGATGTATAGAGTTTTATTAAATACGTGAATAATAATTATTTTAATGGAAAGAAAAAAAAATAAAATATAACTTGAAAATTCAAAAAAAAAAAAATAAAAGTTTTTAATACGTCGCAAGTTTAATTATAATATCAAAAGTTTATTTTTCAAAGCTGAAAATATATGTATAGATGTTCTCCCAATAATGCGTTAATAGCATAAAGCATAAATCTTCATCTAGAATGTAAATTTAGTATTGTGAATGACTGACTGACTGTCATCATGACACAAAGTAGTCAACCAACTCTAAACACTATAAGAAACTTGAAAGCATCTGTCACACAACGAGCAATAATTAAACAAGACAAAGCTCAAAATTTTAAGTATGATTAATTGATAATATTTTAAATTTCATTGTTTAATAAACTTTAAAATTTTTCATCACTCAAACCTACTAGACGAATAAACAAAAGAGTATAATTGAAAAAAACTTCATCAACTAACAGCTATCAGTTAAAATTTTGACAGAAATTTTCTAAACAGGCAAATCTTTTTTTATCCGTGATAAATCTTGTATTATTATTTGTATTTACCAACAAATTATTTTATCACATTATCTATTGACATTATTATAAATTTTACACAGACTTTTGTTGTTTAAAATTTTTGCAAATCATCAATATTGAGGATAGTTTAAAAACTCAATTACACTAAAAACCATTTTCGCTGTGGAAGGATATGAGAATGAATTTTTTATGAAATTGGTGAAGTGAGGGTTGTCTCCAAGATTGGATAGAGAATAGCTTGGCAATCTATAAAACTTTCAACTGACCCGCATGCTTAGTCCAGCAGATAGTAGTTTTATTTTATAAAAAAATAAACTAAATAAATAAATAATAAAAACCTTATCTTGCATTAGAAAATCCAAATGTCCTGTTGGTTTTTGCGATTATATATATTATTTAAATAAAAAAAAAAGAAAACAAAAAAAACTTGAATAAAACAAGGATTGTTAAAGTCCCTGTATGTTCATACTTAGTTTTACCAAAGAAAATGAACATGTTTGGCTTGCAAAGTAAAATTATTTAATAATACCGTCTCTGCAATGTTGGCTGGCAATGTGGTTAAAAGTGATGTGAAGGTTTTCTACTTGATATTATGTGGTGTTGAGAAGAGATTGGTTCAACTACTACCCAAACTAAACTACTATATTTATTTCTTCATTGTTTCGTTTTATAGTTGCCTGACTATGTGACTGTTCTATTAAATTCAGAAATTATTTCATAATGTGACACTCATGGATAGACAAAAGTGTCATATACATTTATCTGTCAGAAGAGTGAAGCTGATAAAATGACCTCCACCAATCTTTCCTGCTGCTATATAATTTCTAAATATATATATCCAACACTAACACTTGACTTTATCATTTACCCCATAAAAGCCAAAACGTTTTGTCATTCTAGAGAATTTATAGTTCCAAGATTTATTCGAGTGATTTTTTCATCATAGACAAAAATATATGTGTAAAAAGTAATAAATTCAAAATTTGTTTTATAAAATAAATAAATCGTTCAACTGGAATTTTTTTTCAAGAGGTTGTTTTATCAGAAGAGAAAGACTAAGAGGTAAGTCGATTTTTTACCCCTAAGTCAGTCTTATGAAGGGAGTAGTAAAGCACAGTGGACCGGGAATGAGCCAAGCTTTACTGACATAACAAATTTTGATTTCTCGTCTGTCTTAACTCATCATATCTATTCGGAAAATCACAATATTTTAGATACAAAGGGGATCTCAAGTATGCAATAGAATCTAAAGGTACATATTTATATATTTTTATATTTTATATATAAATTTTTTATTGTTATTGTTGTATTTGAATATACATAATGCATAAATGCCTGTCTTTGCAGGAATAAGGCCACTGTCTTTAGTAAAATCTCGTGATGCAGTTGTCGTAGAATTACAGTGGCTGTACATAGAAAAAATATAAATAATAATTGATGAAATGTATTTGATATCTAACAACGCTGTGGGGTCTCCAACAGCAAGAGGCCTTTCGAGAGAGTCACCTGTAATCCGTTGAATATTACCCGCACTTATTTGCATAGACATCTTTTATCCACAAATTTATCCACTCAACTATGGGATTATGTCGTGTTATCACGTTGATATATTCTCAACTTTGAAATACCATATGGCTGAATTTATTACTCGGAAATTTTTCATGATGAAAAATTGTGTAAAACAAGATGCTGGTAGAATTTTCTTTTAATTTATCTCCAAGTAAAATAATAATAAAAAATAAAAAAAAAGTTTCAGTATATTTATTTTGAATATTAATCCGAGAAGAATGTTTTACTTAATAAAAAAATATTTTACAATTTTATTTTTTAATTATTATTATTTATGAGAGAATGTTTATTTATACTTTATAAAGTAAAACGAATGGAAAACTCGGAATTCGTTTGCTTGAAAAATATAGAAATAAATACTTTTGATGAACAAAAAAAAAAAAAAATTGTTTTATAACTGTTAAGTTCATGAACAAACGATAAATTTATACACAAATAAAATCACGATATATGCCGTTTGTCATGTATAAATTTATATTTATATTTTTTTGTTTTTATTTTTTGCCGGATGCTTTTGCATATATGTGTATGGATGAATGCGAGTAAAAGCATTGCGTGAATGTTACCAAAATAAATGTGTACGCATCCACAAGTAAGAACAGTGTTGTTCTTTTAGCCGATGCGTAACGAAACTCACAAGACTCGATTGTATGCTACTAGTCACTCTGAAAGGGTCGTTATAAATTTGCTTATATATTTTTTTCTATTTTTTTATTCCGCAAGATCCCTCTGTAACGGGATCAAAAGCTCTCGTCCTCATGGAAAAGATGACTCATATTTTCATTTTTAAAAATTTAAATTTGTTTGAATATTCAAAGCAATTTTTCACGTAAACAAATAAATAAAAAATATAATTATTTTCTTTAAAAGCTAATTGATAATTAATGCTAATTAGTAAATTATTTAAAAAGTATTTGATATAAAATTCCAAATGAAGATAATTGATGTTACGTAAAACCACCGAATTAAAGTCATTACATCGACTAAAGTAAAACAACCAACGAGGTCATCATAGCTCTGGTATATGTATTCTTCTCTAATGTCTTATACAACCTCGAGGCTTATAACCTTCTATCACTATATATATCCTTTTTGGGGTGTTCGCGCCCTTCTGTTTACCCTATTGATTATACAGTTATGCCAAGCCAACATTACTATGTTGCCTACGGCAAGGCTTATGCACACCGGTGGAATTTCATCCTCCATAAATGTATACATATCTTGTGTTATTGTTTTAGACAGTATTTGACTTTTCGTTATCATATTTATGTCGACAGATTCAAAATGCCAAATAACTGCCTCAATAAATCAACCCATTGAATATAATTACAATTTAATTAACACAAATATATACAAAGGTATGTCCAATGAAATATTTAATATTAAAATTGTTTTTTCACGCATTTATTTTATAGAAATAAATAATATTCAATGGACAGAGTTAAAATCCTAATGGTTTGCAAACGCGTGATTTAAGTTCATATTTACCGACAACCAAGTGCAATATATAACAGCCGCTGCTAATGATCTGCTGATGATATTTACTGTGACTCGTATGTAAAGCAAGTCGTACCGGGTGTTCACTATATATTTTGTTGTGGGTTTAAAAATATCAGCACTATATATGTATGCATATGGGAACCATAGCATCTGCGAATTTTTTTTAATGAATCACCAATAACCGGTTTATTAATAAATGACTTGGCAAATGAATGACACCGGTAAATAGTTGATAAAATAAAATTGAAAAAAAAAAAATAATAATATTGGTAGTTTTATGAAAAATATGTACTGAGGTGAATTAATTTGCATTGAAATATCCCAGTTGAATCAAGAAAGTTGGACATGCATAATTTGTCTCTGGCAATTCACATAGATTCAACTATGTTTATTTATTTTTGAAGGACAAAATAATATTTGCTTTATCTTGTTAACGTCATGAAAAATTAAAATTTAAAATGAATAAAAAAATAAATTATACTGTCTGGCTGATGAAAATTTGTTTTTGTATTTTTTTTTTTTTTGCTGAATATATTATTATGTGTATATTTTGCTGATACTGAGAATGTATATCTTTACAATTATTTAATTTTAAAGCCGGTATAAATGCATTTTGGGTTAACATTGTCAGCTCATTTTCTCTTTTACTGAAACGACACAATTTTCATTTTTTTTTCTGTTCTATATATTCTACGTTGTTGTCACGTTTTAACATGTAAAAAATATCAAAAAAATAAATTGAAAAAATGAAATTTTACGAGATGTGTGACACAAGTTATTAAGTATTACTCACTGGCGCCATTATAAACTCTTCTTCCGCCACTTTGACTTTATTTTAAACCTCATTTTAAATATATATACGCATATATTATTTTTTTTTCTACACACACACATTGTCCATCGTATTCTCAAATAGATTTTTAGCAATTTAAATTGTCCGAAAAATGCGAGCTTGGCTTCACTACAATACCACTTTGTCTAAAATTACTTGGCACGACTATTTCACACGAAAAATACTTAAAGATAAAATTTCTATTTATTTAACAATAAATCGTTCAAAAAAATTAACTATCAAACTGTAAACTATCTAGTAGAAAATATGTTTAAAATGTTATCTATGAATATTTCTTATTCGATATTTAATGAAACACCGATTTCAATTAAACGCCTACTAAAAAAATAATAATAAATTTATAAAATGATGAAAAAATTAAATAAATAATAATGTGAAAGTAAATACATTTGAATTACAATTGGTCGAGTCAATTTACACGTTGACATAACAAAATGCAAAATGCAAAATTTGTATATTTTAATAGATACTTGTGTGTGAGTATGTATCGAGAGACAAACCCAACACGCAAATATACAGACAAATAATAATGGTAAATGTATAACTTTACGTATATGCCAATCGACATTGGAATTATTAAAATAATTATAGTATGCAACCAAACCCACAAAATTAATGGGAATTAGTTATACCCTTAGGATGCTGCGATGGTCATTGTGGCAGTTGTTTATTTTTCATATCATTTCGTTCTTTGTTTTATTTATTTTTTTAAATATCTCAACACGCATCATCATATATAGCCCACGTTGCATTGCACAGTCACACAATGCACTTGTATCAAGCACATGCATATATGGTATAACGGTTTAGGTTTATACGGATGCATGCTCGTATGATTTATCATGGCTATTAAGTCATGCTACCGACATTATTATTTTGCATATTTTCTACAGCACAAAAATATTCAACAGTTGTTATATGAAATTTACAATTATTTATTGTACATAGTACATATATCATATATCTTTGTTTATTTTTTCTAATGCACATTGTTAAATATTTACAAATGACATTTAGGACTTTGTTGTTGTTTTTATTTTTAACTTTATTACGGTGAAAAAAGAAATGTCTAAAATCTCCAGGCTATGTATTCAATTCCATAGGAAATTTTTAAAACAAAATGTATTTTAAATTCATTGAAATTAATTTAATTATTATCAAGTGTTTAAAACATCGTTTGAGACAACGTAAAAAAAAAGAAATAAACTGCCTATAATGATTGAAAATAAACTGTTTCAATAACAATACTTTAAGCTGTAGATATTGTATTTATATTTCTTTTTCTTTAAAAAAAAAAAAATATGGAGCAATAACATACAATAGCGTCATTATGCGTGTGCGTGTGTGTAACTGTGCAAATGTGGATTTATGTTTACTTAAGGCTTTGTTTATTTACTAACGCGACATGTAAACAACCTTACTACAATGGCGCGCTATGATGCTCTTTTTTTTTTTTTTTTTTTTGTCATAGGGAGAATGCGTGAGAAAAAAAAATCATCCAAAACATGACACAGATATAAAAATCAATCGCCATCAATAAAAAAAGTCAATAATCCGTAAAATATGTATCAATTAATTGAAATAATATTGAAAATATAATTAAAATAAATAACATACCTTATACGTGTCTATAGACTTATAAGCAGCCAATTGATTGCACAACGATTTTCCTCGAAAAAATCTAGAAAATAAAGAATAAATTCACTCACTACTTATTACACACACTTATTATTTTTACAATAAACTTGAAAGTATTTTATTAATTCATATTTTAGTAATTACTCCGCACTTAAAATAACATAAAAAAAAAAAAAAAAAAAAAAAAAAAAAAAAAAAAAAAAAAAAAAAAAAAAAAAAAAAAAAAAAAAAAAAAAAAAAAAAAAAAAAAAAAAAAAGACTATCATGGTCAAGCCACACTGATAGAAAAATAATATTGTCAATAAAAAGTCGATTGTCACCAAAATACACTCGTAATATTGTTTTAATTAATTAGATTGAATATTGTCATATTTTTATTATTAATTTTCAGTTATTGTAACAAATAAAAGACACTCAAAAGCCAATAAAATTAACGGCGTCCTTTTTTTTTTCCTCCACAAAAACACTGAAATTATATTATTTAATAACACGAATGGATTTTGCACTTTTCGGATTACGATATTTGATCAATTATGACTTGAATTTATTATTAACACAATACCAAGTTAGTTAATTAATTAATTAAATTAATTGTTTGGAGCAGCTATAAAAATTGTTCACGTACCACAGAGACAACTAAATAATTTTTTTTTTACTTTCTTTGTCAGCAAGGAGGGCCTGGCATCTAGCGCCAATCAAAAGAAACAACTAATAAAAAAAAAGTACAAAATCAAAATAAAAATAAGAGTAAAAATAATAAATAGATTTTAAAATTAAATTAAAATTAAAATTCAATATAAACAATAATAAAAATGAAAATTTAATTGTCTACAATAATATAACGACGGCCAATTATTTTTTTTTTTTTAGATAATTTTAAATTAAAATGTGAACATTTATTTATTGTTTTTTATTTAACTAAATATATATTTTATTAGCATTTACTAGATGACTCTGTGTGGCTAATTTATATACGTATAATTGTGTTCTCGTGTTCAGCCTAAATGACGAAACTGATACATCAAATTGATGCATTAATGAAAATCCATCAACAAGTGACAGATCAACACATTTGATTCACAATTAAATTCGAGTGTGGCCATGTCATTAGACAGTTTCGAGAATTTATTTGCTTCCTCAAATTGAATAATCAATTAAATATAAAACTTGATTCATGTTTAACAATTAATTTCAGTTAAATTGGTACCGTTTAAATTGAAAATTTTATACTGCATGTTTGATCATGTACATAGTAAATACTGTCTAATGAAAAGTCTTGTTAAAATTAAAAATACTCATGTCAATAATTTTATATGTACTTATATCCTTTTTTTTCACCAGTTTAATAGATATATAAATTTCTCAATATTATTTTGACTAAAATTAATGTGGCTTGATCATTGATAGACAGAAAGTAACTTTATGGCTTTTAATCTTTGCAATAGAATACGAAATGTGACTCGTAAATGTTAAAAAAAAAGTGCTAACTGACATTTCATTGGCGCCAGTAATAAAAATCCATGTTTTATCACAGAAAGTGGTAAGCTATAAACTACTCATTCAAACTTTAAAAAAAAACAAAGCATTAAACTGGTAAATGCAGTCCAAGATCATGATGCTTGGCTAACACACCGTCACCATAACAAAAACTTGCTGATGGTATTTCCTTCCGGAACTTTTGTTATTCTTAAGTTGAATACTATTTAATCGTAAATGCCAACTGTTTAAATGTTTCATGTCCTACTTTATTCTAAAAAAAAAAATATATATACAAAATATAATATTTATCTCCAAATAATTAATGAGAATATCTTTTTTGTTTTCTAAATTTTGAAATGATTCCAACTCAATTTGACATGATAAGTTTATTCTACTGGATAAGCTATGATTCAAAAGTTATTTAAATTTTAAATAAAAACAAAATGATTGGTCCATGAGTCTTGATAAAAATAAGGGTATAAAAATACTGGGTTATTGTATGTATTGATATCCATTTCATATGATAAGCCTGTCGTTTTTTATTTATTATTTTTTGCATAGGACAAACTGCATTTTAAAAGATGTATATATAATTGGCATTTTAATATTATATATAGTGTATATTTTATCGGTAAAATTCTAGAATAGCCAGCCATTGTGAATATAAATTTAGATCCGATTTGGACTGAAGGTCATAAGAAGCTTTACCCAATATTCCAAAATTTATGAATTGTGGTATAAAAATAAATCCATTCAATATATTTTTTTATTTTAAATTTTTTCCCATTTCCAGTTTTTTTTTATCGATAAAAAATTATTTTATTTATTTTTAAACACAGACATTTGAATAGCTCAATGAAAATAATTTATACAATAATAAAATTGAAACGTTTTCATTAACTATAATTTAAAATAAATTACTAAAATTACTCAATAGGAAAAAATATAAAGATTTGCAGTAACACAATTGTACTTAAAGTAGTTGCAGTAATTGAAGGCGGAAAAAAAAAAAGTTATATTATTTTCATGAGCAAAAGTACTATTTTACAGTTATTGATCCAGTGGATGAGCTCACACTGAAAAAAGTATAATGCTTTTCTCAAAAAAATAAAATACCATTTACGTAAGCCCCCCAGAATGATCGGTGCAATTACGTTTCCACGAAAACTACCTTTTCCATCATGCTCTGTCCTCACATTTAACTCAACATTTATTATCCATTCTTTATATGTGAGAGCAGTTAAATGATCATCATTGTGGTTGAATAAGGAAAAAAAAAAAAAAGCTAGGAAGAATAGCCGATGAAAATCTGGGAAAAGAAGATGTTGAAACAAAATGATATATACATCTCATAAAATTAATGTGACTTGACAGAGGAAAGAAAGAAAATTGACTACACGTTTTGGAATTTGACAGAATCTCAAGAAAACTTGAGATGAGATATCTTAAAATTTTAATTAACGAATCCGTCGACTATCTAACCACAAATGATATAGTCCATATCGTAAAGTCACGAGATTAAAATTAAAAAAAAAATTAGTCAATGAATGCTATAATTTTCTTAGTGCAATGTTGAATTTAATTTAAACAAGTCGTCTTGTTCTTTTGCGAAGTGGAAATTCAAGTTTTTGATTAAATTTTTATACGTTATTTTTGCATTGTCAGTAAATTGTTTATTGAAATAAAAAATAAAAATTTAGTAAACGTATACAGGTTGTAGTTAGATCGAGCCGAAGCAAAAGATAATCATTACACTGTTCATATCCAAGGTTTGAGTTCCTTTCTTAACCGCAGGCTCATACCAATGATACACCAGTTTTCAACTATATTTTTAAAAAATATATATATTCTTGTTTCTATTTGCCTCAAGCACTTGTGTTTTCTTCCATCTGTTAGTACTTTCACGTAACATTGTGTTTCTAACTTAGTACTGGGTGAAACCAAAATTACATCTACCCCACTTGTACTGTTTGGCTTAACGTTTCCCTTCATATCTATGTGTTTAGTCTACATACAACACCAAAACCAAAAAAAAATATCCAGGGGTGGTCGTAAAATATATACCACCATCATATTACACGGGATTCTTCACTCACCCCAACTGCTTAACGATCTTTGTTTTAGTTTCAAGGGATCTCAACACTAAATTTCAAATGTAACCATATTATAAAATTTCATAAACTTATTTTGTTGAATAAAATATATTTTTTACTATTCTAAATTGAATTCAATTATATTTATTAATATTAAATTATATAATGACAAGGTAAAAGCATAAGTCATGAAATTTAAATAAATTAAAACTATTCGAATTTTAATGAACAATAAAATAATTAAATACTTTTCACTAAATTTTAATCTGTAATTTCAAGTTTTTTATGATGAATTTTTAATAAACTAGAACGATACAATATTTGATATTGTTTAGCAATGTGTTGGTAAATTGTTTCTCGTAAAAAATTACTAGTCAACTTCAATATTAAATGTATGTTAAGCTAACCAGGGAAAATAGTAAAAAAAGTATGGAAAACTGTTATCTTGCAGGTGCATTTTGAGGGTGCTATGTGTGGTACTGACTACTAAGTCGTAATCGTAATCGTAAATATACATGAAGTGTGAAACTATATACTCTTAAGTTAATAGTGAATATGAAAAGACAATAGTGAAAGCTAGAAAGAGAGAGACTGGATGGTTTTATAGTTTTATTTTTTTAATAGATTGACCTAAAACTGATAAGTGATAAAATGAGAATTACAAGGTTCGCGTGCCCAAAACTCTTTATCATGAAAATTTATAACTTTATAATATGTTGTTTATATAAATTAGAAGAAAAAAATAATAAATAAATTTTTTATTGATAAAAAAATTACGAAAATTAAAAAAAATTAAAAATATCACCCTCGTGGATTTAAATGGGCTTCAATTTAGTCTTTTTACTGTTTAAATAGAGTCACTTTTGAGCTCACGGTGAGTGGGCAAAGTTTTTTTTAATTAATAAATAACAACAATTAATTTGTTCATCAATGAAAATTACGAAAATAAAAAAAATAAAAAATATCACCTCTGTGGATTTAAAAGGGCTGTCTACAAAGGGAAGTCTTATGATGATATAATTTTTTGGATTGGAAAGGGCTTTGATACAGTTTTTTCAGCTCTTTTTTTATAACTATATTTATGTATCTACAATAAAAAATAAATGACACACAAGAAATATCCATGATAATAACGAGTTTGCTTGTATTATAAATAATATAAAATTTAAAAATACAAAAAAAAATAAAAACTCTATCCCAAAAAAAAAAATTAATTATATCAAAAAAAATAAATAAAGTCGTTAGAAGTTCTCATCAGTACGCCGTGTGTCAATATATATTGAATAATCAAATTGAATATATTGTGATAGTTTTGATTCGAACGTAACAACCAAGTGCCTATTCTCTACATTTGTATTTCGGTAGATTGACTTTAACTCGTTGACTATTCACAAATTCATGTTCGATATTCACAGAGGACAAGTGGTAACCGAGTTTTTTATATTTTCTTTTTCCTATATAAAACAATAAAAAAAAAAGAAAAAAAAGATTATCGGAATAGTGAATCGCACAATCGAATGAAACCAATTTCAACAAATGTGAAACTCGAAATCTCATGCCCATACCAAATATATACAATGAATATGGGTGTAACCATATATATCTGCATGACCACAGTGGTTTTAACATCCTCAACGAAATCTATTTGGTCGCTTTTCCAATGAAATTCATTGAAATGTCTTTTCTGGTACGCAATGTACAATAAAAAAAAATAAATAACTGAAAACTAAATATATAAAATAGTGATATGCGTACATAAAAACTTGTAAAAAATAAAGATAAAATGTTTTAAACAATTTATTTCAAATTGAACAATCGATTTTTGTGTTGTTGGGATAAAATTGCCGAGAGGCAATAACACCTATAAGCCTGATCAAATGGGTCACTATACATAACGTTTATCATTTTACCATCAGATCTTGTCTCTTCGATCTATGGAATATATATGTACAGATTTACGATCCTATTGGCTTTTAGCTGATGCACTTTTCGTATGACCACATTAAAACCACAACGTATGGGGTCACTTGTAAAGTGGTCAACGTATAACGCCACATATTCACTTGTAAAGCTACTTCATGAAATTCCTAATTGTCATTATTATGATGATAAAATAGCTGAATATTCGCTATAATATTGTGATTAGTGTATCACCATTATACATATGTTCTAAATTATACGACAATTATTCAATTACTTTTTGCATGAAAAAAAAAAAAAAAAAAAAAAAAAAAAAAAAAAAAAAAAAAAAAAAAAAAAAAAAAAAAAAAAAAAAAAAAAAAAAAAAAAAAAAAAAAAAAAAGTCAGACTGCTTGCAGAGATGCTTGATCCAGCTGAGACAAAATTGTTTCTTTCATTTTTTTCATTTCTTATTTAGGATTTAGTCATCCCTTCTTGTCTCGTCTTGAAACAATAATAAGGAGAAAAAATAAATATGATAAAAAATAACCCCCAGTGATTTTATAAATAAAACAATCAAACGAAATAAAAAAACCTTGGTGAAGTGGAAATAAGCTGATGTTATTATATATTGAAATTAAACAGCAGGTGGTTTATCCTCTCGTCATTTTGATATTTCCTTCACAGTTGAAATCAATTTTAAGTTTCAGATAAATGCTTAATTATTTTCAATTTAAATATCATCATCTATTACTTTGAATTTATAATAAAAATATATAAAATGTATGCAACGTTTCAAGTTGCAGTCAGCTAATCGAGTTGATAGATTTTTTACTTTTTTTCTCAAGAAAATATCACACGTCTAATGCCCACGTAGAGTCCAGACGTGATCAGAGAGCATGACTTTTAACTTCTGGAATTTCATATTGGACATAACGCATTTTATTTTGTTAATAAAAAAATTATTCAACAAAAAATTTAAAATAAAGAATTTAAAAAAAAAAAAGTGAAAGCCAAATGCCCACGCTATTTTCTGCCTTATTTGCATTTAATGATTCAATCAGAATTTCATATACACTTTGTTCAACAAAAAATTTATTTTTAACACTTTGAATTCTCAATAATTTTGCGTTTATATATTCTGGCTTCATAAAATTTGACTCAAGTTGTATAATCATTTGTGAACTAACGTTAAATTTATATTTTATTACCGTTATTATTATTATTATTTTTGACATGGGCGTTAAAAAATTATGGCTGCTATATCAACTATGAGGACAAGCTAATTGGCTGCAAAAAAAAAAATGATCGTAAAACACCCGGAATTTTCTTTTCAGTATTACCTTGATTTTTTTTTTTTTTACTTTGCAATGACTTTAGTGCACAGAAAAAAATATGAATCATTAAAAATATCCTATCAATCAAAGTTTTTACTAGTTTATTTTTTCTTTTCTGCTAATTTAATATTTTGGCCCCAAAATAATTTAATGTCATCATAAGGCTTACGGAATTTAAATATTTAACAATAGATGTAGTGAAAAATTTCATTTTATAACTTAACACTTTCATCTCTTTATTTTCTTTATCCTAATTTTCGAGTCTCATATAACATACAAAATTTCTATTCGTGTTGTGGAGCTAAAGTTTTTTTTATTATACCGATAAAATTATATGACATCATACATAAATGTAAGAGTTTTTTTTTTGCATTATTCTATTTTTTTTAACTAAGATTTTTCAACAATATTTGTCATACTCGTATTTTCGTAAGTAAGAATAAAAAAACAAACATTTCCTCGATATAAATTTACATTAAAAGTTTTCTATTGTTTTTTTTTCCAAATTTTAATAAACTGTATATTTGAAAAAGCAATGCTTGAAAATGTATATCCTATGACGATCATATTAACAGATATAAAAATTTTTTTATTCAAAATATTACAAGTGAAAAAATGTGGTAAACTTTATGAAATTGATAACAAAATATATCCACTTATATACAGATATGTTGATTTTGAAAAAGTATGCCTGGGGTAAATTCAAATGATATTCAAATAAAAACGCGTAAAATGTCGACAGAGTTCACAGAAAATCATAATGTTCATTCATAATTCATCGTTTTCACGCCCTAGGTTTCAGAAACATCGATACATTCACTTTTGCGAGGCATACTACAATACTTTACTTGGCAAAATTTATATATTGAATAAATTCATACAAAATATATAAATGAATAAATAAAAGTAAAAATAATCATTTTCAATATGCAAAAAGTAACACAAGTTATATTATTTTAATTTTATTTTTCATTCAATTATATTGGATATACTTGAATTCCTTTTTTAAATTAAAAATTAAGTATCATATAAATATTCACAAAATTAGCTCTGCCATTACGGCATCGATAAATAAAAATAAACATTGAAAATCCACTAGATCTATAAACGTATTTTCCTTTTTTGTCAATTTATTTTATATGTACAAAAATAAAATCACCACAAATAAGACAGTAGTTACAGTTGAGCAGAAAAGTTGTCGTAAATCGGAGTATGTACATATGGGGATTGTATAAGTAACGATAAAACCTTTGACAAAAAAAAAATAAAAAAATGAAAATACTATAACACGTTTAACCCAAGACCTCATCCCTTTCTTTATCCATAGTTATTCAACACTAGCAAAACTCGTATGTACATTTCTGCACATACAGAGTTTGTGAAAATTCTATATCCACTATGACCATCGACGGTTACGAGGTGTGCCCTCTTCCATGCAATCACAAATTTATCGTCAACTCTTTTAGCCTCCCTCAACATTTATACAGACAAACACACACACATTCACGGTGATACCCTAATAAATTAATGGAAAAAAGCTGGTTATATATCGGACCAGTTTTGCATGACACTTTTACAAAAAAAAAAAATTACAAAGAAATTGCTTAGAATGTTTTTAATTAAAAAAAGAAATAAATAATTTAAATAAAAATAAAATAAAGTATCGATTGTTATTCTATTCATTAATTTATATTAATTATTGAAAAAGAAAATTTTTTAATTTAAAAATAAAATGTCTTTTATAATTTTTATTTTTAAATTAAATAGAATGTTAAATTGCCAATTATATAAACCTGTTCAAACATTGTATAATATTAAAGACACGACCCTCAAAATTTTCTTTGACACTTAAAAAAAATTACCATATTATACGATAAATAATGTTTGAGCTTGTGCAAATAGACCGCCAATTAGTGACAATTCGCAATGTCCCTTCTGTCTATATATATACGACTTTGGATAAATCATATCCAGTTTAACAAATTATTTTTTATTATTATTGTTACTTTACTTATTTACATTTCAAGCAGAGATGCTTATTACGAACCCGAATTTTAATATTTATTTTTTTTATTTTTTTCAAATTCAACATTGTAAAATTGACAAGCCATAAATTAATTTTCAGCTTGGGTTTATGAGTTCAAAGGCCAAAAGATTGTATCGCAAATTAATGAAAAAAAACCTCAATAAATAATTTTAATTATTTGTATATTGAATAGCCCAAAATTGATATTTATTTAGTTTCCGATAAATGAAAATACATAATAAATCAATCGACTAATTATTTTTCATAAATCATTAAGTGATATATATATATATTTTACTTATACTAATGAGTATTTGAAAATGTTCGCATTCACTAACCTTTGAATGGCTTATCGTAAATAATGGGAACAGTTGAAATTGTTCATCGCCTCGTTAAATCAAGTACTGAGTGTACCTTGCTTTTAAACTACCCTAACTGGTATTAGTTGGCGGTTTCTAATCCATTAATCCATTCATTAATCAGTAAAGTCTTATCCCAAAGTCACCAGAATAGTTACATTCTACTTTAACGCATTGGTATACGGCTAATATTACGACAGTGAAAATCCTTTCTTCAACATGACGTTGACCTTATAGATAGACTTTCAAAGTCAGTAGTATGTGGTTGATTTGCAATATGATCAAAATTCATACAATGATTTTAACAAGTTTCAAAGTTCATACAACGTTAGGGTCATTAATATTTTTTTTAATTTATCCTTCTACTTGTATGTAGAGAAATTATAATTAATTTTAATAGTAACTATTGATACTGCAACAGGTGGGCTTTATTGTTCAAAAGTTTACGATAATAGAAGTTGATGAAAGTAACTATCTTGATAGATATATTAAACAATCTAGCGTGTTGTTTACATACATAAATGTTACTTGTTTAGAATTTCAATAATTGTTGTTGTATTATTTGATCATATTCAGTTGTCTGGTCTTCATTAACAGTTATGTATTCACAGTGAATCAACGAACGAATGAATAATCATGTTGAAATTTAATTCTTCATTATTTTATATTATGCAAACTAATTTAAAATATCTAATATAAATTTACGACAGTAAATCCATGGATTGGTTGATATTGATTTGGGGATTATTTGAAAAACAAAAAAAAGACACTTATCTCGTCGGTCAAAAGTAAACTCTGCATTTGATTAAAGGTCGCATTAGGTAAATCCAGTAAATTAATTACTTTGTTATTTTATTTTCCTGGTATTTAACGAAGCATGTTGACTGATGAGTTGGTTTGTTGGATAATGATTTTAATTGGGGTTCAAAATTCAAAAATTAGTCATATAAAATAGACAATGATTAATTTTACAAATGAAAAATAAAAAGGAGACAAAATTGCTTTGGATTAACTCAACTCAAATAAAATCAATCTAAAAGAAATTATAGAATTTTTATTTCAAGTTATAAAAAGTAAATTAATTTTTAAAGCTATATAGACAATTGCACTTGGCAGACGAACCAGTTCAACACAGTAAAATTTAATAACAATCAAAAAATGGAGGTTTGAAAATTGGCCAAGTGCTTTAGAGATGACTGGGTCTCATCTAGTCCTAAGTGTAGGCATGTTATCATGGTGGAATTTTTCAATAGATAAGTAGTTGCAATATACTTGACACAGTGCAACTAGAGCAAGACAAACTCCAATGGTTTCATGTGAAATATGTGAAATCATAGCCCTGGAGAATTTAAAAGACTCTAGAGGATTTTGCTCACCGAGTTGATAATAACCAATGGGATCAAAAATATATATTTCTTTTTATGTTTTATCAGGCGTTACTATTTTGACCTAGTTTTGATGTAAGGACATCTAAGCTTTTGCCCGGGTAAGCAATTTCCGTTTGGCTTATAAACTTACATTACATATATATACAGATTTACAAACGATACTTGCATCAGCAACAGCCATGTCGGTTTGCTCGCTTTGTTTAAACTTTGGAGGTATATTTACTTGGTTTGTATTCATGTCAGTTGTGTATACTACTTACCTTTTAATAGAAATTTTGTTGGACATAAACGTCTGGAAGTTGCAAGCCTCAATACGTCATCGTGATTTATCAGCTGCTCGCATCAACAAAGCTCTGAAACAACAAGAGGTATATTAGTATTTTGATATTATTTTGATTAAATTTATAATTGAAAATTTAGATGAATCAGTAGTCATGAAATGAGAGAATTTATTTATCTATTTATTCATTCTTTCGTTTAGAGTCGTACTTTTTTTTTTTTTTTCGTTTGACTTGCGGTGAAAAATAAGTAGAACAAAGTTTTTGATAGAAAAAGAATAAAGCTAACTGGATGATATGTGTGGTGTTAAGCTCAAGTATTCTTGAAACGTATTGTGATAAGTCAAAAATCCGGACGTGAGTTAAGAAAAACGGTCTAATATGTTGCCTTTTTGTCTTAACCACTTGGGAGACATTTTTAAAAATATATCTAGAACAAATTTTCCACGTGATATGAATTTTAATGTAATTTTTTTTGAATTTTTTCTACACTTTTATATATTGATATATGATATTGTATTATCGTACATTTATAAATAAATTTTTTATATAAATCGGTTTATCTCTGAATTGTATTTTATAACATATTCACAAATGGATTGAAATACATATATTTTTTATATTATTTTTACAGTGATGTTGAATAAAAAAATCATGTTTTATATTTATTTTTTCACATTGTCGAAATATGACGCTTTAATTCACTTTCCGTTCACGCTATTCCTATATGTACTTATACAGCTGGAGTGTTTCCAAAGCTTCAAATAGCTTGAAAGTAGATGCTATATTTTTTTATACATTTTTTTTCATGTGGCATAGTGGGCATACAAGGGTTGAAAACTACAAGATATAAAAATGAAGGTAGAATAAAAAGAATGAAAAAAAAAAAAAGGTAAAAAAGAGTGAGAACACGGAATAATACGGCATATATATGATACGCGTTACGAATATCGAATAGTACCGAATCCGATTGCGATAAACGACACAATTGAAAGTCCTTGGAGTCGAGGTCCTTGGGTCCTGAGTCTTTTTCTTTGCAATGATCATTTCGCACTGAGAATATATTCGCACTAAGAATGCCAAGAATATCGATAAGCCATTCGTAATTCTTCCGGTCTAAAGTCGTATTGGCCCAGTGATAATTCCAAGTTAGGTGACATTATCAATAAATTGAATAGCCATTGTCGTCATTTCGCACGATGATTTTAGTACCAACAAGCAACAAAAGAACATCTTTCTCATATTAACAGATTTTATTATCAAAAAGCCTTCATATTTTAATACACTGATTTTCATACGTATTGTTAATACCTGACACGTTTTTAATTCATTTTTTTTTTTACAAATATTTAAAACCAATTCTTTTTATTTTTTTATCGAAAATAAATAAGATTTACTAAATGACGTGAGGCTATTCAAGTAGTAAATTTAATGATCATCACTTTTTATATTATTTGGCAAGAACACGTGGTTGTTATCAAAAAAATAAAACAAAATTGAAATGAAAAAGAAAAGAGAATTGTCTACAGCGAATTGTGTTTTATAAAAATTTTACCGCATAAACTCGCACGTATGATTTCAACGTGCAATGTGCACCTTAAAAAAAATTTTCAACATGCACCTCGCGTTGGATTCTGGATGAGTTATTCTTTCAGTTCGTCGTCTTACCATTGTGTTATACAAACATACAAGAATTGCGCCCCTCATCACCTTCTTTCAAAATGTTCTTTACTTTTAACATGTTCAAATGTCTGTCTTAAAAATTCACACAGTGAATGCTGAATGGGGTTGTCGTATAAAAAAAACTTTAAACGAATTTCTTTTTTAAAACCCGTTGGAAAATTTAGAATTTATTTCAATAAAAATTGTGTTTTTTTTTTCTTAATTTACTGATTTATGATACAGCCTATAGAAATTTATTATAAAATAAAATTTATATTTAATGAAAGTTAAAGGCAATAAATGTGACAGAATAATTCTGTATATTTTTTGTCAACTGTCATTCATTTTATTTTCAATTTTATTTTATTTCACTCGTATCGAATTGTTTAAATTTATACCATCAAAAAGGGTCCAGCATTCTCACCAAATATCTATTAGGATAACGGTTCGTATAAATCTAAGAATTCACTTTGTCTTTTGTAATTTTTTTTATCGTTCTAAGGAAATCTCAAAGCTGGGATAAGACAAGATGAATTTAAAAATCAATAAGGTCCTGTGATATTCAAATATAAATTTACAATCCTACATAATTGAATTTGTCAACTGCTATTGAATCCAACAGAAAAAAAAATTATTAACATTTTTTTTTATTAATCTTTTGTTGTTTTTTTTTTTTACATATATATATTTATTTTTTTGATTTATTATTTGTATTTTTATATTTTCATTTACTTAAACGATGCCATGTTATCATTCTCATTATATCAAAATTTTATCACAATCTTAGCTGTAATCAATTATACTCTACGTTGAAGAATAACAGTTGCTGACACTTGTGCTATTTCACCACCCTTCTTAATGTCAACATATTATATTTCTTTTTTTTTTTTTGTTTTTAGAAAAATCATTTATTGCATGCTATCTTTAATAAATTTCCTTGAAAAATGAAACTTCTTGATATGATAACTAATATACTAAAGGAATAATATAATAGATATTAGTCACTGAAGCAATAAATTTTATATTTTTCATTCTATATATACATAAACTAGTCATTTATGCTTGAATAATTTTTAAATTGGCAAACGACACTTTAGTATATTTGAAAATTCAATTGAAACATCGCTTGAATTTCATGTGGCAATTTGCCAAGTTGTTTTTCATCGAAATCCTTGATATTCTTTGCATGGTTATTTTTATTTTTTTTTTTCAATGTGACATGCTGGAACTAAAAATGTCTTTGAAGGAAGAAACATGTATAAATGACGGTAATATTTATTTTGTTGTTACAATGAGAGTCATGTCCAAAATAATATGACCTAACGTCAATCATTTGAACGCCTTCACTCGAGAAATACGAAGGGTCGTTTTGTAATTAGATAAACTGTACTAAAGGCACCATATATTTCAGCAAATTAATATTTATGAATAACGTTCACATAATAATACTTTAAATAACAAGAAAGTATTGAACTTTTATATGACAATAAAAAAGCCGTACCGTAAAATAGAAATGAGCCTTTTTTTTCTTTAAAACGAATTTCATAATAAATGAAAAATATAAAATAGAGACAGTTGAAATTTTTTCAGCTGATAAACAATTGTCCTAGCTTTTTCAGATATGAATATTAAGATGGAAGAAGATATAGACTTTCTTCAGCCGGAAAGTTGGACCACTTTAATTTTCCGCTAGCTGAGAGTTTGCATTAACGCTAAGGTGAACTTTGCTGAACGACAACAGGCTAGTCAATCTATCTACTAGACGTTTCATGTGGAAAGTTTCTTGTATAAAAATTCGATAATTCAACGAAAAAAATGGGGAAAAAAAAAAGGATAAATTATGTTTATCACATATTGATAAACCCATCACTGTCTAAAAATATATTCAACAGAATTTTTGAATTTTTTATTATAAAAAAATCAATGCAAACTACTGATGTTGATCCATGATTAAATATTTCTTGAAGCAAATATAATTGTTATTTCCAGATCTCGAAGAATAAAAAAAAAATGAATAGAAATGCTGTCTTCAGGAAAAATTTCAATGGTATGACAGAGTATGAAAAAAAGTTTAAAAAAATGACAATAGAACGATAATTGACCGTCGAATGTAGAGTGCAAATGATGTAATTTTCATGCACTTTCTCGGGATAATATGAGCTTGATGCATCAATGCTTTACTGATAATATATACAGAAACGCATGTATGCAGACACACAGTGCCGCTTTGCTTTTGGTTATATTAGAATTGTAATCCGATTTGCTTGCTGATTCGATTTTCAATTTTCTCTTCAGCTCCATAACCCATCAAATTTTTTTATTTCTTTCCTCTTTTATACTATTAAACCTTCATCGTTTCACCTCTCTTTTTTACTCTTCTTTCAATCTTCAATCTTTTTATTTTTCCATCGTCTGAACTTCCAACTTTGCCCTTCTAGAAATCATCGGTTCTTGCACACCACCACCACCTTTCTCGTTTCGCATAAAATAAAGTTTTTTACTTCACCAATTCTCGATCGTTGAACGTTGTTCCCTGAATTTTTACTATCTTGAATTTTATTATTTTTTTTTTTCATTCGCATACCTAGATTAAAAATCAGGGTCGTTTTGTTGAATAAAAAAATGAAAAACTACATATTTTTCACTGTATATCTACTGAAAAAAAAAAAAAAAACAAAAAGTTTTCGCAGAAAAACAACCAAAAAAAAAAATAAAGATAATTAAGTTTTTTTTTTTTTCATCATTGAAATTTTAATTAATTTATCGAAAGTTATTACACCACATAATTTAATTATTTATTAAAAAAAGAAAAAGAGTAATAATTAAAAAAAAAATTGTTATAATTCAATTGGTGGAATTGAGTGTGCTATATGTTTGGCGAACATCGCTTCGAAGTATTTCAATCTACTGTAACCTAGTTAAAGAGTCTATTAGAATCGTTTATATAACCATTTCCGCTCTGTTATGAACTGGGAATTACAGTTCCAGTTTTACCCAATTCAGTTGAGACAAAATACATTATATTTTGTTGACTAAAATGTTTGATAAGCATGAATATTAAATTTTATAAACAACAAACTTATTTAAAATATTTACAACAATATATTCGTATGACAAATGAATGCTAATTAGTCTAACAACAAAATGTAATTTCAACAATCATATTTATTTATTTATTATTTTCATTAATATTAAGGGGTTTTGCTAAATCCAATTCGTTGTCATTTAATTGTTTTAAAGATTTTTTATTGGCCAATGGAATCATAAGAACCGGTGGACTTTTATTTAATATTTTTTTTCTACAGCCAATTGCTTGAATTAATCTTTTTTTTGGAAGTGTTACGTAAAGTACCAATAACGGTTGTATCATTCGTACAAATTTTAACATCCAAAGACTCGGATAAATTGCAGACAAAGTTCCAGATATCCATGGCGCATCCATAATTAAATATAACTTAAGATATACCCAATATTTACTTTTGGCTTGTTTAACACTATTTTTATTTAAAAATTTAGTGTCTTTTTGTACCTTGAACATTTTATAAGTTGTATAAATAAATAATATTGTATTTGCCAGTAACATTGAAACTGGAATTGTGAATGAATAAAACAGTTGTGATGTTTTACGTTTGCCATGGAAATTGGAAAAATTTGGTTTAAAAAATGAATCATTTGGCAAAATTGGTATGAATTCAAAAATAGCAGTAATAACAGTTGGAATCATTGATACAACTAATATAATTAATGTATACATACGAAATTTTTTAATTTCATTTCTTTTTTTTGAATCATCATTACCGGGTGCCCATTGGAACCTTGTAATAACAAGTGTAATGTCAAAACAAATTGCGAATAACCACATGCAAGTTTGTTGTACTAAAAATATAAAAACTAAACTAATAATTCCATAAACATAAGGAGGCAAAATTTTATGACAAATTTCAAATAACCCAAGAGTTACGAGACAACAATTAATTATAAAGTAATAAATACTAAATGACAGTACGGATTTATCATAAGCACGAATTCTAAGATCTGAATAAACAACATAAACAATAATTAAAACTAAATATGGAATTGTGTAAAAAATCGTGGCAAATATAACCATTTTTGCACCCCAAAAATCTAAAACTGTCAATAAACTATCGCACTGGATATTATCAGTGTTTCCATGAACATCAAGACAAGACACTCTAATATTCGTTTTATTTTTTAAAATTCCTACACACATTTTTTCCTCGCTTGGTTGGCCAATAAAATCTATGAAAAAAAATTCAAATAAATAGAATTTTCATCAAATTAAAAAATTAAATAATCAAATGAATAAAATGTAGGATAAATTTTGAATTACCATAAATGCAAGACTTGAAAGTATATTCAGTTCCATCAATGATATCATCAAGAATTGCTATGTTATTTTTTTGAAACTCGATACATTTGAAATTATCATTCAAATAGTAGTTGTCATCACAACACTTGATTAATACAGCACTTATGATTTTTATATTTATTAAAAGTAAAAAAACAGATTTAATGCGAAACATTTTGGTGTTTATTTTTTTGTTTATCAAAAAAAAAAAAAAAATAAGCACCAAATGAATGTGGTGACCGAGAGTTGTCAAGTGAATAAAACCAATATCGACGACTACTTCTTCATGTTAGCATTAAAAGTTTTTGTCCGACATGGGCGGGAAATCCTACCGCAAAATTGAAACACATAACACTCAACTAAAGTTTCTGAATGACTCATGTATTTATGTCGAGGACATTTATGATAATAAACATTAAAAAACTATTTGTAAATATATTTTCAATTTTTTAAAAGGATAAATTCAACTTGTCCAAGTTAAAAATGAAATGATAAAACAATGATTCTCTTTATTATTTATAAAATTGAATTTAAAATAAAATAAATATTTACTTAGTATCTGATAAATAGTTGTAAATTTATTTCACACACATGATCGACTTGTTTAGCAAGTCAACCGATAAATGTGGAAATATTAACAATTATATGTATGAAAAATAGAATAGATAATCGACAATAACACAAGTTTTCAGGAAGCAGTAAATATATAGTTATGTATGTATAGAAACGATGATAATTATGTAAATAAAATATTCATGAAGAAAAAAAAAATAAACATCAAAACAAGGAAGAAAAAAATAATCGTTTATATATAAAAGTAAAATTAATTTGTTTATGAATAAAAGAATCACATGATTTATATGGAAACTCGTGAAATATATATCTCTATATTCGTTGATAATTGATCAATTGTAATTTTGTAATTGCCATGATAATTCTTCGTAAGACACTTAAAAAATTCTTGAGAAAAAAAAATGAAGAAAGTCGTATTGAGATGGTACATATTCAATGATAAAACTAGTGGCTTATGAAAGATCGTCTGGAATGGCTGTGTTACAATCAGTCTTGTTACTCTTGATAACAATGATGAATCCTTCAGTTGGAACGAGTTTGTATCACACGCAAATTCCAAAAAAGTGTTGTTCATATAATCACATATTTAATGATGACTTAGTTTGTATTAAAAAGTTATCAACAAGTGAATCATATTTAAATATATTAAATAAAACAGAAAGTGTATCTCAGTGTCTTCATAATCAATCGATGATATTTATTGAAAAATATGAAACAACAAGCACCGATTATTCAAAGTTTCATACATCTGATGCATCTGATGATGTTTGTATTGAGGAGACATCAAATGGTACGATAATTATTGCAAAGTGTTATCGTCATTATTCAACAATACTTGGAATGGGTTCGGTTGAATTTTGGGGTGCTAAAACCTACATGTCTACAAATTTAATGCATGTCATTTTGGGAATTTTCGTTATACTTGTTTATTTGCCTGTACCAGAACTTGGACGTGGTATTCATAGTCGTGCTGTTGTTCAACACAATATTTGTCATATGATACAAGGAATAGTGTTACAGTTTTTAAGTAGCTGTGAATTGAATGATTGTCATATAAATGATAATATGATGATTTTTCTGTGGTTGTGTCTGCAGTATTTTACAATAGCTACTGTATTTTGGCTGAACAGCATTTGTTTTGATATGACACTGGCAATAACTAGATTCAGATGGATGCCTGGAAGTCAATACAATCATAATGGACGCAGTAGAAAATTGCTTATTTATGGTATTTTTTCTTGGGGTGGTCCTATGATACCTGTTGCAATTGCTGGTTTGTGTGATTATAATCCAAATATTACAAATGACTTTTTTTTAAAACCAAATTATTTGAATTTTCGCAATGGACCGAGTTTCATTGTTAATATGTATTTTTTTTTTCTACCAATGTTAACGTTGTTATTGAATAATATATTATTTCTATTTACAACTTATAAAATTATTAAAATTCATAACAGTACAAAATTCATTATAAAAAATCAAAATGTGCTGCTGAAAAAAAAATATTTTCTATTTCTAAATCTCTATATGTTGATGGGCGCACCATGGTACTTTGGAATGTTGTTTGCATGTTTAAATAAATTATTTGTTCTTAAAATATGTCGATTATTACAGCCAATCGTATGGCTCATTATGCTGGCAACAAGATTGAATATTATTAAGAAAATCAAAGTCGTTTTTTTTAAATATCAAAGCCATAATGGAGATGAAAAAAATAGCGATGAACCAGGTATAAGTGTTATTGAAAATACGAAACAATTAAATACAAGAAATATAATCAAAAAAATAGAAGAAATATAATCAACGAGAAATAAAACGATAAATACTTGTTGAAGTGAGTGAATGAGCTAATCAGATGAACTACATGCATGAGGAGCAATTATGATAGCTAAAATGGCAATTATATTGTAGGCATTTGTAAAAAAAGAAATAAACTTTGTCAAAAATAAACGCGACTTTGAAATGTGTGCATCGTATGATTAGCTAATGTCTAGAGATGTGTTGGTTGTGTCATTGTAAGTCACCTATCATCGATACTACAATATACATAGAAAAATTATCATAATGATAATGATAGTTTATTTTTTTTATGTTTACATTATTGAAAAATACTTGGGAATCACCAAGATTGTTTGCGGCGTAGGCGAGCAACCACCGGTATCACTGTGTTGCTTGTGGTATTTTTTATTTATTTTTATTTCCGTTATGTAACTCGCGTACTACGGAATTCCCGGTTTGTAATGGAAATAAAAACATAAAGTATCTTATCCATACATATTCATAGAACAATGCAGAAACTTTTTAAAAATGTACATATAATTTCTGTGATATCTCTAGTATTAATGAGGAATGAGGATAAATAAAAAAAATTTATAGTTTTTTATAAATAAAATAATAAAGAAAATAAAATATTTATAATCAAAAAAATCTGAATGAATATTTGTAAAAAAAAACCGACAATATTAAAGCTACGTAAATTTATATGTGAAATAAATTATTTTGTGAATTTAAATAATCAATTATATTTGTTAATAAAAATAATTGCTTTTGTATTTTTTGGTAGGAATGAAATGTACATAAACAGATGATGAATGACCATTAATTTCATAGAACGATGCTCGATCAATCTGAAGATAAGCGGATCAATCTTATTATGTATTTTATAACAAACAAGTAGCCGAGATTATGGATTTTAATTTGATTGAAGAGTTTTCTAATAGTCATACATTTTTGTTGTAGTTTTTACAATAAAAACGATGAATTATTTATACGAATAATGAATATATATTTTATTTATCTTGAAACGTATTATATATATTTTTTTTTATCAAAATGTTTGATAAATATTTAATGCGAATGTCGCAATTAATTTATTCTAATTTTTATCAACTGCCAGAGGGATGTGGTATTATTTGGTGGCTCATTGAGCTTTAGATATTTTATTTATTAATTTTTTTTTAATTCTACTTTTCTTATCAAATTTAAAATACCATAAATTTCAAGATAATAAATTTATTTGTAATTTGTTCATTTATGTTATCCAAATTAATTTTTTCTCTTTACTTATTCCAATGATTTTTTTCGAATGATTATCTGTTACCACATTAATTTTTAATAATTATTCTGAAAGATAGTCAAATTTAGGTTCAAAAAGAGAAAAAAAAACCTGGAGATTTTGCTGAATTTTTTTTTCTATTTTAATGTTTGCTGTCTGGAACTGGGAGAGTTTTTGTATATGTCATTACTGTCATCAGCAGAAACGATATAAATATGCAAAATAGAAAAATAAAAAATAATAATTATAATAAAATAAAAATGTAGATGTACTGATTTGTTGTAGAAAGTAGTTGGTGAGAGACACCAATAGAAAGCATTTTAATAAACACCGGAATGCTGCTGGATTTGTGTGGCATTTGTGCGGACAAAGTATTCAAGATTCTTGAAATGCAGTGAACGACATGAAAGACTTAAATGAATATTCAAGAGTAATATGCAAAACTCATCCCAGAAAAAATAAAAAACTTTGCCAACAGTGCTTTCATTGTACAGCATTGATTTTGGTGTTGAACGATAGAACAAAAGAGTCGGCTCAAAATTTTGATGATATTGAATAAGTCAAGATAATATATCTACAAGGAATAAACTCAGGGTTGCTCTAGCTGTTGTATATATTGCGATAAGTACATCAAAGATCTTGGATTTATGGGCTCATTTAATCTAAATATATGGTGGCAAGTTTAACTTGGTGTTTGTATATTCAATAATAATGAATAAATATATGAAATACTCCAAGAGTTTTAACCGTTAATTATTAATTTTCATTAGCTAAAATTTATTTTAAAATTTATACTTGATTGATGATATTATCAACGATATCTCAAGCATCATCTATATTTTTCCACACAGCAAACTAGCAAACTCTAATTAAATTCCTTTTGCTTTTATGGATCGGCTTACATACAAAGCTTCTGCGACATTTTCATGAAATTCCACATTCATTTTATTAAGAAAGGAAACTTATAAGTTATAACAAAGCGTTAGGTATAATATCCAAGTGAAATATAAATTAATTGAAAAATAAAATATCATCATATGTCAATAGAAAAGTAACTTTGTTTTTAATTGATATAATTATTGTTTAAAAAAAAAATGTATTTAGTTTAATTGAAATAAATACAGGTGACTAAACTCTAAAGTAGGTGGTAAAAAAACTGGTGTAAGGTTGGGCTTTACGCTGTAATTTTATAGTATGAATTAATTATAATTTATGGGATTTTATTTTCACGCATTACTTTGATTTGGCGCATTAAATATTATACATACTGAATTTAATTTATCATTATTAAAGTAAAATTCCAAGACTGAAATATTGTTGTTTATAATGTTTAATAAAATGATATTTACAATTCTTTTACATCACCCACATTAAAGTACCGTAAATGATAGCATGATAAATTTATACAAAGTTGAAACGTCACGGTTATTAATTTTATATTGGATAAATTACAAGTCATATGTTCATTATGATTTTAAAGCTAATAAAATAATTAAATGACATATTTTTTATCAATTTATATTCATTTTAATGATGTCATTGATTTTATAAAAAAACATTCATTTTAAATTTATCAAAATTTATTGTATTCAACTAAATCAAGATGCTAGAAAATTATCTTTACAAGTTTAATATCTAAATAGTGTGATATCCGATTGCTGTTATCTTGAGATATCATTAGCACCCTCTTAGTGACGAGGAGAATAAAAAAATAAATAAATTATCTATAAGTAGCTTTTAAACGAGAAATTAATTTTCCATCAAGGATTTTCTCTAGACGCGAGTATCAGAGGTGTGTATGTGGTACTTGAAATCTAATCAAGTGACAGCCAAGTGATACCCAGAGGGCTTTTCGTTGATAATTTATTTCATCTTAGACTTCGGTGTATATTAGAAAATTTACCAAAATATATTGAAAGTCAAGCCTGTTGTTTATATGATTTTGGCGTAATCTGGATGGGCTGAGAGAGGAAAGACACGATCAAACAACTAACAAGATATATAATAGAAAGACAGAGTGTGAGATAAAGAAGTTACAAAGTCAAGGTGGAAAGAGTTTTACGCGTTGCAGGAAGATAATGAGAGCAATCTGCTCATCTTCTGGCCTGCAATGTCTCAAAACTCCTCCCTATAACAAAGTCTTAACCAGTGGTTCTCGAGTCTTTCACCTCTATATTTAAGAAGCTAAACCATACGGCTCTGGACTGATACTTAATGAAGCACATCGACTATAATTTTCAAATTCTCTTCTTCTTTTTATTTTCACTATACGTATATATACTTATAATTACCAGCACACGGTTCAGTTGAAATTAACGAGGTTCTAGTGCTCCTGGTATAGTAGCACTTAAATAATAGACTGGTAATATTTTTAATTTTCTTTTTGTAATTATTTTAGTATAAAAAAATTGATAAAGCCAATCTTCCATGCAATTGAACAACTAATAATCAAGGATGAAAAATTAACTAGAACGTCATGTGATATTTTAAAAAAATTATTTACATCATTCAATTACAGATAATGTTTTTTTAAGATTGAAATATTTTTTTAGATAATACTGTTGATGATATTGATGTATTAAATTTATCTTTACACATTTGGTTTTGAATTATTTGGTAAGAAATTAAATTCCATAGAATAAAGTGTCAAGTAAGCTGAGAATATTGAATTGGATGATTATTCAATTTTTACAATACCTAGGCTAATTTAATTTGTAAATTTTCATGAGAAGTAAGTCATTTATTGAACTTTGAGCTAACAAAATATATGTTTGAATAACATAATTTTAAATTTATTTAACTGAGCTTACAAAGATAAATTTATTATCACTGTATTGGCTTTGGAGAAACTTTGGTGTTCATTGTATCAAGGATACAGTCTCAATAAAAAACTAAATACGTATACAAGACTTAACAGAGTTTTAGGGCGTTGAACTGAAATTTTTATCTCTTGCTGACGGAATATTCTGGAAAATGTCGAGTGTGGGGTTTCAAAATAACTGCCAGATATTAAAAAGCCGAAATTTGTTTTAATATAACGTGTGGAACATTTTCATGTTATCACTCATTTTTTATAAACGACACTGGAATTGAAACTGTTCGAAAAATTACACAAAAAATAAGATATTAATTTTTTATAGTTTCCCTTTATTTATTTATTTTTTAATTTGATATTTGAAAATTTTTTTTTTTTTAAATTTTCTAAGTCGTTCACCTATATCAACTGTTCCGGCATAGGAAAAAAGTTAGTCTGTCTGTTTTTCTGAATAGATAAAGATGTTTTCGTCTTGGTCTATTAGGACATATGATCTTTCCAACGAATAGGAAAAAAGTTATTACGAATTTTTGCGAAAAGAGCTTGAAATTGGAAATTCAACTTAGTCGTTCACCTATATCAGTTGTTTTGGTAGGAAAAAAATTGGTTTGGCTGTTTTTCTAAATAGATAATAAAATTTTCGTCTTGGTCTATGATATTTTAAACGAATTGGTAAAAGTTTATTTGCACGTAAATTTCATGTTCTTTCATCGATCAGTTATTTTTACTTTTTCAAATAATATTCCAATTAACTTACAGTCATGTTCAAATTGATTGTTCATATACATATTTTTTTTAATTTATTGATTTTGTTGATTAATAATGCAACGAGGTAGAAGAAAATAATACGAGATACTTTAAAATAATTAAAACATCTGTCTTTGTATAATTACACTTGTTATTAAATGTATCATTGAAATTTCGTTTTACTTATCATAATAATTCAAAGCCTATGTAAGCACATTATTTTAATTGATATTTAAATTACAATGATAATACATTTTTCGATTGAACGTATCAATTTTTAATTAGATTACTAACAAGACAGAATTTCGAATTCGATATTACATCGAGCAACAATACACTTGTGTTTTTTTTATTTGTCGGAATAAAGAAGAAGACGACAGGTAGTCAAAAAAACTAGATAGTGAGAAGACAAGATTCAAAAGCCGATCCTAATTCGATGAATAACAAGCATAAGAAGTTACTAACAACCGTTATTGTTGGCTCAAATGATTATGACATCTTTCTTATTCACACTTATGAAATACTTAATAAGATTTGTCAACTCATTTTTAATACTTTCGTCATGATATTATAATTTTTTTCTATAATTCTTTTTTCAAATTCGTTCGAGGACATGTGTCATTTTTTTTTCAAAAAAAAATATCAGTATATAATCACGAAATCAATACCATACATTACCATGAGCAACGAAAAAAAACGAAGCACAAATTCCGCTCTAAGCAAGCGTTGAGCCGCCTTAACATAACGTAGCCACGCATCGTATGAAATATCAAATAAACAAAATAAAAAATAATGTTAGTTAGTCTATAAAAAGACGGGTGTCGGGCCTCTGTTTTGTGATGTTAGTTTTTTTTTTTTTATCATTCTCACTTTCTTTCTCTAACCTGTGTACTGCGAAGTAAGTTATACAGCTTCTTCGTGGAAATGTCACCCCCGTGGTTATTTTAATTTTTACAATCCCAACAGGAGTGCTGAAAGAAATAGCATCTCAAAGCATTTTAAAACTCGGAAAAAAAAATTGAAAAAAATTAAAAAATAGCAAGTTTTAAATGTATATATCTTTTAAAAAAGTATCTAAACTTTGTGTTTGTTAATATTATAAAAACAGATATTACAATTTTTTTTTCTGCTTTATCGCTTACAATTTCTGTCTATATAGTTGCTCACACTTTAAACACATTATCATATTCATATACCTCCCTGAAAAACATATGTTTAAATCATAAATCTTTTTTTAAATATTAAAACAAATTTTTAATTTTTTTTCTTCATTTAAGGTCATTCAATAATTTGATGAGCTGGCAAATAATGAGAAACAAGCTATCTTTATATCATTTTGAAATTATTGAAATATTATTCTTATCATTATAATGGATATTTGCAATGTATCTCACTTCATTTGCCCCAGTTAGTATTAATTTATAGCCTCAAAGTTTCAAATTACGTAATGATACCATTAACAGTCCAAAAATAAAACCTATAACTTTTTATTTGAAATCGTTAGTGCATAGAAATTTTAGTTGGAAAACTTTTTTGTAAACTAATTTTGCCATCTAGTTAGCTATCCTATCAAATCGATCTATATCTATACAGAGTCAGAGCTGCATGTGAATCAATTGTGCAACTTGAATCATCACTGTGTTTTTCCACACACCATTATCATTTTATCTATGTTTTATGAAATGGTTTTTAAATTTATGGTACTGCAGACATTTATTTGGGTTTGGTGAAATGATGAAACCCGAGTCAGATCATTTTCCACTAATTGAGAATGAAAATTTTGCTGTTTTGAACGAGATGTATACGTAAAATTATCAATGAACAAGAAAGTTTTGAAATCACAAAATTTCAACACAATTCTCTCTCTAATTATGAAGATAATTATGATGTTGATTATCATAATTGATAATAAAATAATAATAACTATTTGGAGATATGTAAATTATCAATAATGATTAATGTTATTTTTATCAACAAAATTAATAACGAGCTTGCTATACAAATAATTTAATTACAAACTACAAATTCAAGATAATAATTTATTCGCTTCCTAAAATGGGTTATTTAGTTTATCCCTAAAATATCCATAATTTGAATATTCAAAGTGCCTGAATCTCGATAGGTAAGTAGTGGTTGTGATGGTCGAACTGACGGTTAGTAGTTTTGAAGGGTTAAGAAGTCTTTCATTAGGCAATGGTAGTAACCACTTTGAGATATGTGTGGTTTGTGAAACATTTACTAAATTCTTGAAGAGATAAACTTCTTTGATAAAAATAAGATTAACAAAAAAAAAGGCAAAATATTCAATAGAAAATAAAATTGATTAATTAATTATTAAGTATTCAAAATATACACAGTGTATTTTAACAGAACCATAAGGTATGCACCCTCTGAAATTGTCAAAATATTCATCATGCTATAGCTGTTTTTGCATATAATTCAGCATGAAGAAGCCATTTTAACCCAAGACTTTTCAACGCAACAAACCATCCGAAACGAATACATTAAAATACAACGACAGAGACACAAAAACATGCAACCATCGTTTAGTACGTCTAGTTGCATTTTGAGACTCAATTTTATATAGTACACAAAACATGGAGAATACTCTAATAGTTTACCCTCCTGCATAATGCATCAGTCAGAATATTTGCATCGAACTTGAAGCAGTTATCTGACTTTCTCTCTTTTACTTGTCTGATTATTGTCTTTTTCGTTTTGTCTTTGTCTCGTTTGCACTGGGAGTTTAACTTCTTCTCTTTTATGTACAAATAAATGATAATTTTATTACAACCAGTTTAACGACAACACCAACGCAAAACAGAAAAAAAATTCCAACCCTTCAAAAAAAAAGAATAATATTTAACCTCTTCAAACCAACAACATGGTCTTGGAATAACATGTTCCTCAGAAACCATTATGTCAGCTTTATATACACCCAACCCAATCACAAAGAAACTTTTTCTTATTTCCATTTTAACTCTGAGTAAAAGCACGTGCTTTCGCTTTTTTATTATCTCTCTAAATCGCTTCCTTCAATTATCTAAATTTATACGAAAAATAAGTTTTCATAAAATTTGTATAAACATTGTTTTTTTTTCTTTTCTTAATTTGATGATTTTTTTTTTTTATTTTTATTATTCTAGATAGATAAGAGATTTTTAAGAATCACCCTTCAAGAAATTTTACAGATGCCACATCTGATGCTTATATTTTTGCTTCAGTTGATGGCAACACGAGGGATAAAAAATCATGATTCATCGTTCTCAATAAAATCATCAACTAGACTATACACCATGAGCTTATATTAAAAGTTAAAATAAAATGATGGCATATGACAAATTTTATGAATTATTATCGAAGAAAAAAAAAAATAAAATTGCTAATTGTCAAATTAATGATGTATAAGTGATTTAAACAATTATTACGTATTATTCTATGAAAAAAAAAATTATGTTGACATCATGCGGTGCAAAAGTGAAAGATTTAAAAGAAAAAATCATATGCAACGAAATAAGGGTTTATTAGTCTGACTCACCCTTCTTCAATGACTCCATGTATTGAACTTAATCCCAAAAATTGCTTTCTTTTTCATCATCCTTCATTCCATACTGTTTGGAACTTTAAAATTGCAATTAGGGGATACTAGGGGCTTTTGCAAATTGGCAATTCATTGGTCTCCAGTTAAGATCTGTAAAAAAGAAATTTTTATTATTATTTTTTTAATTTATGGATTCAAATATTTTTGTAATTATTATTTACCATATAACTAACGAATTAATTGACAATTAAAGAAACAAGTTAAATATAAAAACGAAATTTCAATTGATCAATGTTTTGTTGATTTTATTAAAAATAAAATTAACATATTCTGATTTTCAAGGATATGAAGATGATGCAAATAATAAATTATATCAATCGATAATGAAAGAAAACATACAGAATAAAAATATATTCGCTGGCAAACTTTTGACGTGGCGCCTTTAATAAATTTATAACCAAGTCAACCGATGAATCGATAACATTTCCGGAAAATTTATACGTATCGATACCAAGGCAAATACTTTTGTAAATATATACTTAATAAAATATATTTATATTTATAAATATATATTTGAAAAATAAAATAAAAGATACAAAAAAAGAAAAATAAAAGAAAAATTTGCTCAGGGCTTTGCGTGCAATGTGACAGGCAGTCCAAGTCACGACGAACCGAGGCAAAACGTTTATCACTGGAGGATCGCGTGACTTCACATTGGCCCATCAAAAACAAGACTTCATGTACATATAATATGTATATATATATATATTTGAATGAGTCAGCCGGGTGAGAAACGACTTGAATAATGGGTAAAATGTTTATTTATTTATTATTATTATTATATTTTTAAACTCAGAATATTTGATGAGATGCAACAACATTGTACCAAGTATTACTCGTCTCTAAGCCTTCATTTTTTCACTATTCAAATGTCCAAAAATGGGAATGATTTTCATATTTTTCATTCAAAAAATTATGAAGGATTTCCAATATTATAATTATTATATTGTATAGCAAGTTATACCGCCCCGAGATATATAATTTTTAATGTTTTAGTGTGTCATGTGCCTGATGATACCTCGAGGTGTCAGATTGTCCTACCAATGAAATCATTAGTGTCTAAAGTATACAAATGAAAATTAATTACATCAAGCTGACTTGAATATTTAACACTGACTCGGTGTTATATTTTTACGCTGAATGATATAGTTGGTGAGTGAATATATGCCTCTCTTGATTCTCACGCTCAGTGACAATAGAACTGTATTCAGATGACAGCTGAATCTTCATTTTCATTTCAGCTAGAAAATGAGTTTCCAAGAGTTTTTCATTAACTCAACATAGCCTGGCATTTTGCGTTATCACTTTTCTTTTTTTTAAAAAAAAAAACAAAAAGCAATATTTTATTTAAATTAATTTTTAAAAAATAATAAAGAAATACTGTCGATATTATATCTAATAGAGTTTGTACGTATATTTTATTGACTCAAGGTGTGGTCCACAAGTATACCGAACAATCATCCTCATCAATAAAAAAAAAAAAAAAAATATCAGTAAATATTACAATGCATTCGTGCATTTTCTCGAGATTTTATGATCATTGGGCACGTAAATAACTGCTCACAAGACAGCCCGTATTTCCGTCTGGTTTCTTCTGTGTTGCCCACGCATATAGTGAAAATTCCACATACGACGACTTGATGCATCCAAACTTTTGTAGGATCTTAACATTTTTTGATTTATAATCTTCATGACTCTTGTAACTTGTATATACTTTGAATCGTTCCATTACACTTGAAGTGTTTGTACTTTTTTTTTTCGATATGTATTATGCAAGTGAGTTCATTGTTCACCATAAATTTCAACATGTCATATTAAAAAAATATTTAGACACTCGTTACTATTTTTTGAATATTTTTTATCATCAAAATTTTAATATATTATATTTAATTTATTTTTTTTTGAGTTTTATCATCAAAGTAAATATATATAATACATAAATTTAGATGTCACAAGATGCAACCAAGTGTTGAATATTGAGACATGTATACTGCATATTAACAAGTGCACTTTAGACTCTGACCTCTTCATAAAATTAAAACTCAACATTACCTCAAGTACATACGCTGACTCATATTGCCAATTAAATATAGATAACCTGAGGCGAGATTAATTATGCGAACGTGTATTTTGTATGATCACAAAATTCAAGTTAGCATCAATATTGGACATGAAAATGTCAAGTGTTAGATGAACGTAAATCTTACTGTCATGACGTGGCTGAATGGGTCTTGGTATTAAACTAAAAAAGCTATTAAACTGTTAAAGAAAACATTCTTGGTTGTTAAAAAATATTTGAATATATTATGTATAAAATTGCAAACGTAAATATAAAATAAAATTTACATTGAATTTGATGTGAACATATGTAAGTTTAAATTCATGATAAGGAAATTTTCGTAAAGTAATTTTTTCCTTACTACATAAGTAGATGTAAATATATATAATATTATCAAGACTCTGGATGATAAAATAAAAGTTTCGCATACGCGGTTTGCGTGTTTGTAACATTTTACTCACATCGTTGATGGTAAAAGAAGTACCATGGCAATGTGTTTGCCTTGGAGCTCTCAACATATCTTTCTTCTTACACTTTGAAGTTGCTATGCATGGCTACTACTTGCATGCAATTGCACTTTCAAGATCTTATACGAATATATTACCGCAAGTTTCTGACTGACCTAGATAAACTAACTATATCGCAGCTGAAAAATCTTGTGAAGAAAAAAATTGATTAAACTCAACGAAAACTTAATAAAGAAAATATATCAAAATCTTGTTTGAATAAAATTGCAAACAGTTGATTCTTTTGTTAAAACAAAAATAAATAAACAAAACGAAAATGTATCATTGACATTTTGTTATTTATTTATTGGTTTGAAAGATAAAAATTATTTTTTTACTCTCCGTATGAGTACACTTACAGAGATTTCAGAAGGATTTTACGAATTGACAAATGTCAATTGAATTGTTGACTTTGCTACGACATATCTTTTTCAAATGACAGTTCTATACCTCAAGTCTATACATCATGGAAAAAGCTAAGTGCTCCCATAAATACCAGGATCATCGTCAACTTTAGGCTATTTGTCTCATTTATTTCTCGTTGTTGGCCGAGAGCTTGAAATTCTCATGTGTAGAAATATATCGCTGACCTTTTGATGATCATTCTTCGAAAGATATCAGTGAGTGAAACAGAATTAAAGCTGTCCAACAAAAGTGAGATAAGGATGATACACATTGGCTCATATACTATACTCTATTTCTACGTTGTTGCTCACGTATCCATTGTGTGTGGCTATATTTTATTTTCTTAACTATATAGAAACAGTCTAGACAAAGAAAATATGGAAAGAGAACAACCGTCGGCCACACGCTGTGTCAAAACTACTCGTTTTGGCAATTTATTTTGCAAAATGTCGCAGAACCATGGGCAAAAGTATGCTCTTGTAAATTGCTGGGGATACAAGCTATTTTTTTTTTTTTTTTTATTTTTCTTCTTCTTTTTCGTCATCATTTTTTATTAGTTTATACATTTATGACTGTTATACACATATACATGACAATTTGTTGCTCGAGTGCCTGACAAGACTGACTCTTTGTCTAGCCACAAAAAAATTATAGTTGATATGTTTGGTAACATAATGGTAACAAATAAATTCATTTGAACTTATAGGTAGTGAATTTTAGTATACATAAATCGAGGGTTATGTCCCGAGGGATATCAATACATGAGGAAGCCACTGAAAAACGAAATTTCCCATGAGGTTTACAATTAGTTAAGTCACTGGTTGTCTTGAATTGTTTCTCCTCGAGATACAAGACAAATCTGATTGTATGATTTGATCAAGTAAAGCTGCATTGCAAATTAATATGAACAAAAAATCATCAAATGTAATATATTTTCAAGTGTAATTTTTTTTTGTTCTACCAGAATATCTACAAAACTCCTTCGACAGTTTTTGTTCATCTTGTTTCACTCGGGTTCTTTACTCCGACAAGAGATAAGCTCGTGGAGGTTTTTCGCCTACGGGAGTATATAGGTGGGTCGAACTAATCTCCGAAAACTCCGTTAACTCTCTGCCACAAGAACAAGGAAAATATATAGTCTTCGTTATTTTTTTATTCTATTTTCAAGAAGTGGAATAACGTGAAAGGCCTTGAGGGTGTTACAAGCACCTCCCTCAATCTTTCTAGTTGGCTCAAGTAAAGTACTGCGATTTTTTTTCTACTCTTTTGACTCAAAATTTATTCTCGACTACGACAAAGTAGTGGCGGGAAATTCAAGAATAATGCACAATTTAGTTCAAAGTTTTTCTTATTTTCCAGTGAATATCGTGGTATTAACTTGATTGAGCAGTTTTACAGATACAGCTTTGAAATAGATATATTTTTTCGTGACACATTCAAAAAAAAAAAAAAATAATTTATGAAAATAAATGTTATTAACGCAGTCATAATATTGTATAATATGACATGACGTTTTGGAAAATTAATGTTTGTAAATTTTAGTGTATCAAGGTAATATAGAGAGAAGTGGCGTCCAGTGAGACCCTTGTCACTTGAATATCCATATAATAGATTCAAGTTATATCATACACTCCAAGACCATGAGACAAACTTTATTCTCCTCGACAGCCGAAAAGTCTCGGTTGTCCAAACCTGTATCATCAACCTCCAACCCCATGGGAATGTTCTTGATATGTATTATCTGCTAACTTTCAAGTATCACATTACACTGTTTCATAATAATATACATACTGTCCACTCAGCACATGTTTTTTATTGTCACTTTTTGTACGATAATAAAATAATATCGAATACATTTTTTATTAATATAAAAATTAAAAAATATACAAGCTATTTTACTGATTACTCAAGCAACATGTGTTGTGTTTGTGTGTCCAGATCGTATTAAATCAAATTTTATATCTCCAAAAAAAACTCTCAAGTTTTTGTTCAAAAAAAAATTGTGAGACGTGGATAATCAGGTATAAAAACAGCCGAGAAGCAATTCCATCAAAAAAAACGATAAAACTACAAGACTTCAGCTCACGTATTTGAGGATTGTCAAGGGAAAAATGCTCGCTATATCCACGTTTATTCATAGAAATAAATATCTAGTGTTAGTGTTCTTGCAGGGAATCCCATTACGATATGAATCCACATCCTCATTTACTTTTATGGCCATGTGTGACGTTCAAGAAGTTGTTGTGTTGCTCGATACACGGTTTTTTTTTTTTATACCCCTCACACCTTACCATCTCGTCTAACCCCCTTAGCAGGAGTTGAAAGAATAACAGGAAGAACAATTCTGAACGACGAGTTTACCCCTTGGCAATCGCTCACGTCTCTATGTGTTGGCTGATATGTGCAGAAGTAATCTGTCGCTGGAGGGTAAAGAAGGGTAAAGCCACACAGGGTGAGAAAAAAAAATATAGTAAAAATGAAAATATATATAAGAAATATCCTGGTTTGATGTACAAAAACTTGACTGAGTATTGGATTGGTAATTCAATTGTTTGCAATAAAATAATTACATCAATTTTTTTTTCACTTTATAGCCGAAGGGTATTAATAACAAAGAAAATTTTAACTTAATTTTAATGAAAATAAAAAGAAATTGTCATTTTTATGTGAAAAAAAAAAATAAACTATATTATTTTTTGAAAAAATATTTCATCAATCATTACTACTACTACTGCTGCTGCTGCTATTGTTATTTTTCCTTTTTGACTGGTCTTTTTATTATGAATTATATGATGTTGTTATATGAAAAAAAGCAAAGAAAAGAGTATATAGGGGCAGTATGTTGGCAAGCTTCAACGTTGTTTTGATGTGTAACATGGTTGTCCTTTCTCGGCTGGATGCAACAACGCTTCGTTGAACACGGTTTTGTGGTTCATATATGAAGTAGTATACGCGTATTCGTCCAAGTTTCGATCTTCATCGCGTTGTGATTGGTACGTACGTGTGTTGAATTTGTAACTCAAGGTTGTACGTGCATGCAACACACGCCAGTGGCAGTTTCAATGGTTAAGGCATCATAGGCTGGATGCAGAAACGTGTAAATATAGCAATTGGAAAGGGTTATTGGAATATCGTAACCACATTGAAGGGGTGACTGACAGAGATGAAAATATTCAGTTGAATTGTCTACTAGATTGTGATATTGGCATTGAATACCGAGACACAATGTTCAATAATACAAATGTCCAAGAGAATGTTTGCAAGCCTATGTACACGTAGACCAAGAAATTTTCACATATGCGACAGTCAAATTCTTGCGCATTAGTGACTCTTTTATGTATTTATCTTCGGTTTCATATGTCTGAATATTGACTGCTAAATTTCTTCAAATTTAATATTAATTAAGTAACATTAAACTTGGATGTTTGAATATTTTTTCTTTCCTAGACAACTTGTGGAATATATTTTTTACAAAAACACTATTTGTACTGGTCTTGGATGTTTTATTCAACATTACCATGGTGACCATCTTTTGAACTTTGTTGGAGAAATATCGATCCTATTAATCTTTTTTTTTCTTCTTTTTCATTCATGCAAAATATAGAATCTCATCGAAAGGCACAAAGCACTCTATCTCAAAGAAGATTTTACTGTCGGCTCAAAATGCAAGAAGACTCTCTATTCTAAAAATGATGTTTTATTCTTTTTCATTCAAGACTCATGTTTCACTTACATTATTTCACTACTGTAAATACATTACTAAAAGGTATACCGAAATATAAATTGAATATATTATTTATAAGAAAAATAGAATAAACAAAAAAAGTTGTCTTTTTGTTGACTATATAGTTGAAACTACGATGCAGTAGTGACAAGTAGTTTTATTGTCGTACAGTTTTGTTGAAAAATTTGTTGATGATATGAATATTAATCGTAGTAATATATACATTGCAAGGGTGAATATGTATATGCAACTAATGTATGACAAGAACAGAGCGAACGCGATATGCATTTGATCATAACATATAACCAGAACATTATAGTGCTTTAGATATATTGTATACATATATATCGCAAAATCTAATAGCATCTAGCCTACTGGATCTTCAGTATTGGTCCATATATATCACCATATCAAAGCCAGGCTCTGTGTTAACCGATGGGTAACCTTCCACTGACCCAACTTAGTCAAGGGCCAAAGGCTTTTCATGTATTGCTCCAACCCATACAAATCAATTAATAAATTATCCAGCTAAATTCTACTAGCAATTACTCGATTTTTATTAGCATCAAAACCACGTAAGAACCATTGATTTTGATATTTAAATGGGATTTCAAATATAAATGACATGAAAATAAAAATCCTAATATTCTTATGCGTACTATTTTTAACATGTTAATGGTAATAATAATAAAAATAAAAAATTATTGTACAAAATATTTAAAAGCTCAACATGGTTTTTCGGCCGAGCGTGAATATACCTCTGTCGAGAACAACAGAGAATATTACAAGGGTCCTTGACGACGGATTACACTTGCCAACTATAACGAGCATAACAAGCAACAACAACAGCAACAACAACAACAACAGTAGGGAAAATATTTAGCTAATGGTTATAATCCTGGCGTATGGGACAATAAGTTAAGCACCCACCGCCAGTAACACTCCTGCCCACCCGTCACCAACAGCCACTCAGTTCTATATACATTCCTCACACTACTTTGGAGTCCACTTGCACTTTTACCATTTTCAAATATGGGGTTACATCAAAAACGTACAAATTTACTTTTTTTCCATTTTCCTTTCTTCATTTATTTATTTTTTTTCATTTCTCACCCATCAGTGGTTGAATCTTGAAAAGATAAATTTCTTTTTCTACTTTTTTTCTTAAGAAGGGTGCAAAGTGTTTCATGATCTTGAGTTGGATGATGAAAAGCAAAATGTCACGCCTCAAAGAAAAATGTAACAACAAATTATTATTACAAGTTTCAATTTCTAAGTGATATAAAATTGGTACTTTACGAGTTTCGCAACTGACATTAAGTGGTATCTATATATTTGTGCAGCTTTTACAAATTTCCTTTCGTTAAATAATATCAATATCGAAAAATAAAGAAAAATAAAGATCTATAAAATATTTAATGTTGGATTCATAAACACAAGTCCCTGACGAATTAAGCTTCCAAGTTATTACAATGAAAAAAAAAGGGGAAAGAAAATATCTCAAGAATAATGAAAATGCACTGCCTACAAGTCAAGCATGTGCAAATGTAGGAGAAAAAAATAATAATCATTGTCTCAATAGCTTGACAATGTGCAGTATGTTATACATCTGATGTTATCTTCAGGTAAAGGAGGCACTCAGTCGTAGGCTCATTATATGTCTATTAATAGGAACTTGTTGGTAACAAAAAAAAAAAAAAAACGTGCTCAAGATAACATTAGCCAAAGAAATTTCTGTATCACTATCACATAGTTACATATATGTAGAGCGTTGAGTGAGATTTATTGTAGAAATTAAGCTTAACCAGTTGATGATACTGCTCAAGCTTAATATAATTGTTAAAGTGAAAGTGAAAACACAGAATAAGAAAATAAGATAGTTGATCCTAATAATCAGGAGGTAAACTAGTGTTTCCAGAGACTGCACATGCAATTTCCAGTGTATCCTAGACCTATCAGAAACAGTTTCAAAGCCGTAAACAGTTTCTACCATATACTAACTAAAAGTTCAGCTTAACGTATAGCTAAAATACCTATTATTAAGAAACATCACTTACAGTTGTTCTTACAACTACTATATTCAATCCTCCTGTCGTATACATATAGAGTTGACTATACATATAATGAAAATGAAAATTAACTTTTCAATATGAATAAGTAATTCATTAATTAATAAATTTAATCTATAAAATTGCAACTATTTTTGTTCTACCTTCAAATGAAGTTGTGCCTATAGACACTTTGTGTTTGCTCTTATCGATCGAAGTAAAAAAAATATTCTATTTCTGATTCAATGAGGTTTTTACTTATTCTGGCATCCGTGACAACGACCAACAGTGAGAAATAAAATATGTGACCGTAGGAAATAAATACAGAATTTTTTTATCGATTTACCGTGGTGTTTGATATAAGCGTTACGTTAAAAATAGCAAAACCAATAATTTTCATAAAACTTTTAATGGGTGTATAAAAAGTATATGTGCATAAAACAGTATAGCATGAAAAAAAAATACAAAATAAATTTTATTTAATTGCTCAATATGAAGTTATCGAATGTTTAAAATAGCAAAATAATAATTCTTACTTTTTGAACGCAATAAAATTCAATATTGAAAAAATAAAAGCAATAAAATTTTGAGTATAAGTGGGTTAAAAAAAAAAAAAGGTTCAATTTCTCGGTTGTATATTCTCCACGCCCACGTAATGACGACTACTAATTAGACAATGTAATTAAGACTTACGCTTGTAAACTGCTGAGGCGTGAGGCAACCTTCGGAGTATCATAGAACGTGCTGCTGATATCTTGTCTCGATCTTGGCTTAATGCGAGTATCTGAAAAAAACAATAAACTTTTATATTTACTTTGTCTAATTTAATCAACATTATTCATGCTATTTAAAAAAAAATATATTAATATAATTGAAATGTTATAAATATATAATAGAGATAATCTTGAGAAGTAAGAACCGATCAATCTTGCAAATAATTTTGTACATAAGATATATCGATGTTATAAGCATGGATAATTGGGAAGCTGAGTGCTCTATCGTCTGAGCGTATGGTATGTGCAAACAATGAGCCATCAGGTGATCCATCATTCAGAATGTGCGAAGGGTTAAACTTGAAAACTACCAGACACACCCATTTTGTTGCACAAAGTATAGGGAAGCGGTTATGCTACAGCTGGCACGCGCCAAACGGCTTTTTGATCATATCCACGTATATTTTTTTCATGGCTTCTAATTTAATGCTTTGTAACTTTATATCATTTGAATCTCTGTATGTGAGCTAAATGAAACGCTTGAAATTAAGGAAGGCGTGGAAAATTTTTTATTTCAGGGACAATTTTTTTTTCTTTTAGAATTTTGCACCCATTGAAATCACCATAGGTGGTAATTTGCTTTTATTTTTTTTTCATAATTCAAAAAGACCATATGGTTTTGTTTTGTATAATAAAATTTTTAGTCAAGTGATTGAAGTTGCTTTTTTTTTCATTTAAATAGATGTATCTAAATAACATTTATAACTTTTATAATGAGTAAAATTTAGCACCCACTATTTGCCACCGTTTATGTGGAAGAGAAAAAAAAATAATAAAATAAATAAAAAAAGGACGATCAATTACGGAAATCTTATACGAGCTTACCCAAACTGAGGGAGCAAAGTTTGTGACAACCTTGCCCTTTGATGGGCTTTTCGCAAACCCATATATATCTTTTCTCATATAAATTTAAGGTTTACTACCCACTCCGGTAAAGTGTCAAGCTAAGAGTCTAATTTAGCAGCAGGTTGCTCAAGACAGAAATCCTTCATCTTCTATGAAAACACCTTAGCACCACAACGTCGTTATTTTACACTGACATTTTTATTTTTTTATACAAGAGATGACAATATTTAACGTTAGTTATATGCATGCTCAATTTTTTTTATTTTAAATATACATGCTAGCTCTAGGGTGGCTAAAAATTGGCATTAAAAATTATCTCAATGATAAAAAAAAAAACGAGTAATATAATTTTGAAATATTAGGCAAAGTAATATTTATATAAAAAATTAATATCGAAGCAGCTTTCATGTTTGCTTTAATGTTGAAAAAAAAAAGTATTTATTTAAAAAAATATTCATTTTCGGTATGAATATTTAACGGAAAATTTAAAACTCAATAGACATGAATTCCAATTTTCTGTTTCTATACGAGGTACTTTTCGACTGTAAAAATTCCAGGTAAAGCCATTGCCAAGTATACTTATCATTTGAAAAATAAAAAAAATAAAAATTTCATCTCTTTATGATAAAAGTATGATGCTAAAAAATAATCATATGAATCAGACGAAATAGTAAGTAAAATAGAGTTGGTGTGTGTGTGTGTGTGTGTCTGTATATTATATTATTTTTCGTTTCAACCAATAATAATAATAATAAAAAAATATTCGACGAATGAAATTTTTTTACTGAAGTACTGCTTCATATACAGAGCCCTGAAAACTGACGTAGATGCGAAAAAAAATAAATATATATATACATTTTTGGAATAGGAATTGCATAGTGTACTGCATATGTACAAAGTTTACTGGCAAATGGCCCACACCTACATAGTACTTTACGAGTATAAATCGACCTCGTTTTTGGATTACAAAATAAAGCTATACCAAAAGTTGGGTTACAATTTTATTTATTTTTTTTTCCTACCGCAAATGTCATGTTTTATTCATTTATTTTATAATTTCAATCCTAAACAAGTTATGTTTTTTATTTCTAGCGTAAATCGGGGTTTAAAGTTGATCATTTTTTTTTTTTTGTTATTGAAATGAGAGAGAAAAAAAATAAACGCCATTAAAATTGCATTTATAATACTAAATTTATTTCAGAGCATTTATAAATCTAATGAGCAAATACGAAATAATAATAGAATTCTTTTGAGCTATTGATATCGTTTTTTTTTATTTATCGAATTGTCAACAACACACACAATTTTATTTTTTATTTAAAGCTAAAAAATTTAGTGTATTAATTTTATTTACAACAACAAAATGTCTCTTGATTCTATCAAAATACTCATTCGACAGTGCAAACAATGGCATCTGGTTGAGACAGACAGTCAGCATGTTGTTGACAAGGGATGAATACTTTTATGCCCTCGAATTCCTTCGTAATATTCCGACAATAGCATCAATATATTCATACAATTTGACAATACTAAATAATTAATGTTTTCAAGAAGCCCATCAATTCATTAACGAGTTTTTGAAAATTTCTCAAAACTATAATTATTTTATTATATAATAAAAAAAGGTAGTCTTATTCACTCAGTCATAAAGTGGCTTAAATATTTAAAAACATTTAAAATAAATAAATTACTGAATCACTAAAACCTACGGGACTAAATTCAGCGTGTAAAATTTAGTAAAAAATTAATTTTCCTTCGAAATAAATAAATAATTCGATGAGTGTAACATTGAAAAAAAATTTCCTCTTTTATTTTTTTGTACAAAAAAAATTTTTTAAAAGATTATATATTAAATTTTCAAAGAGCTCACAAATTTAATTTTACATTGACTAAAGACAAAAAAAAAAAATAAATGTAATCGTAAGCTTTTCAAAGTATATTATAACTCATTTGTTGAGAAAGAAATTTTTTATTGATCTTTTTTGGTAGTCTTACATATTTAAATTGCTCTCTGGCTTTTTGACTTTGTCTGAATAGCGCTTCATTTAAAGTTTTTCGAGCTTCAAGACACTATGAAAATCTAAATGAGTAATAGAGGAAGTAGTATTTTTTTTTGTATTTTATAATTTTCATTGAAAATGAGTGACCGAGAGGTGAGGGCAATTAATTATTTTCTTAATAAAGAACGATAATTCTGCGTTTCACTGAATTCATATAAAATTTCAATGAACTCAAGCTTTCATTTGATATTTTAAATTATAACAATTTTCCTACAATAATTTTCCTAAATTATTAATACAATAATATATCCAATAGAGATAACTACTAAATGCTTTTTTTCTAAACAAACAAATTTAATGAAATAATTTAAAAATAATCTCAATAGCACGTTACTTTAATTGATAATTGATCCACGTAATTCTTTGAATCTATCTCCAAAATGTCAATGCCCCAAGGGCCACAAAATTCGATAAACAATTTGCCTTTCTCATTTATTTCTTCGTATTTCTATACTGTATTTTCAGGGGAGAAAATTTTTATGTTTGCTACCCTGGAGGGATTCAATTTTCAAATACACCAGGAAAAAATTAAATGAAAAAGATAAAAAAAAAAAATAGAGCATCGAAGAAAGTCAACACAAATTGAAGGGAAGATGTTGAAAAGTAAAATAAATAAAATAAATAATAAAAAATAAAATACGAGAAAGGGAGAGTAATGACAAGACTTAGCGAAGCATTATATGCTTTTTATTCAAAAATAAATCACATTATCTTTTAGATTTTTCCTCTTTTATTTTTCATAAAATAGAGAAATATTTTTGCGTTACAAAAATTCTCCATCATTATCGTTATGTAATTTTACTACATGAATATTTATCTATTCGTAATTGAGGTAATCAATGAGAGACAATTAAAAAAAATGAAAATAAAAAAAAAAGGAAAAAATTCTGAATGGATTTGAAATATAATTTGTACAGTTGTAATATTATTTTGCCAAATAAAACTTGAAAAAATATCGAAAATACATATAAGAATCTTTGGAATTCTACCGAGTGGAAAAATATATTTTAATTTTTTTTTATTAATGTAATACTTGCGGATCAAAATCATTAAAATAACTTTATGATATATTTAATTGTTGTTGTAATATTTCGAGACATCTCTGCTTGGGGTCAACAGATAAAATTTGCTGTTATAAAAAATAAAATAAAAAGACATGAGTTAACAACAGCTGCACCCCAAATCGTGTTTTTAAATAAACAAAATAAATACAATACAAGTCTGATACTTGACTTTCTATTCAGTTTTTAATTTAGGCTCTATTCATACACCAATTTTTAATTTGACTATTTAAAATTAAAAAAAATAAAAATGTAAGGCTAATAATAATTGATGAGTGTGAAATGAGCATAACCGAAAATTATGGATTCACACACGCATTAATTTATGTTTATTTGTTGTGACTACATTGGTGAGGGGCACACCTTCATAAATCAAACTTCTACTTGAATAAATTACAGCAGAGAGTAAACTGGCTCATCTGGTCACACCAGTTGAATTAAAATTCAGACAGAGATCTTCATGAGAGTTTCGTTTCTTTTTTTTCCGGTTCTTTTTCATTTTTAGTTTTTTTTATTTTTTTATATATATTTCATTGTGTTTGTCTTTCCAACGGCAAGTCAATGTGTATTTTGCGGTGGATTCTCTGTACTAAGACGAATACTAAACAGATCGAAAGGTGTACCAAAGTTTTTTGCACCCACTCACTGTTTATTTGTTTTATTTTTTTTTTTCTCCTTCTTTATTACGGATTTTATTCGTTTGTTTGTTGATTTATTTTTTTTATCTTTGCTTTTGCGTAAATTTCCAATTGTTTATTGATTCTTTCATCTCAACAAAAATGGGAATTGAAAAATTAAAGAAAAATATCTATTCATCATAATTATTATTACAATAAAAAATTGATGAATAAATAAATAAATAAATGACGATTATTAATTAAATTAAATGAAGAATACGTATTATTATAAAGATAATTTGATTACAAACATAAGGAAAATGCGTCTTTGATAATAAGCGACTGATTATTTATAAGCAAATAAATATGAAAAAAAAAGTATTATTGTATTATTAACACAGCTAAAAATTTATTAATAAAAGTTTATTTAAAATTTTATATTCATTTAATTGTTTTCAAAACAAATTCAAGATATTATTCATTTTTTTTTTCGAGGGAATATAAAGCACATTTACAATTCTATTAAAGACAGTTAAGACTCTACTTAGCATCGCTTACAACGTTTGCTCTAACACACCAAGAATCATAAAAATTATTTTGAAATAATTTAATAAAATCTTGTTTTTAATTGAGTGAAATACTTATTTGAATTTAGATGGATTGCCACTGTCCACTAACCCCACCAATGGGCCCATCATTGACTAGTTTTTGTAGTGGCTCAGTATTATTTTTATTTATGAGTTTACTCGAAGAATTTTTGCGACGACGTTGTGACATTAAAGATCCATGCAAAGTATTTTCTGATGATACGAAATTTAATTCTTCGTAAGATTCTTATTGTCTATAAATTTTGAAAATAATTTTACTGAATGCTAATTTATTTATTTAATTATTGTAGGTATGATTTTATTGTCATTGGGAGTGGAAGTGCAGGGTCAACAGTAGCCGGACGTCTTGCTGAAAATCAACAAATGTCGGTGCTTGTATTAGAAGCTGGATTGGAGGAACCGATTGCAGCACAGGTGCCTGCTTTTTTTGAAAATTTGGGTGGCACTGAGATTGATTGGCAATATGAAACTTTACCTGAGGAAAATGCATGTCTTAACAATAATGAACGTCGATGCCAATGGCCCAGAGGAAAAGTTAGTTAAATAAAAAATAATTATAAAAAAACAACTGATTATTGGTGAACTATTAATTATTTTTTCTTCATCAACACTACAGGTTCTAGGTGGTACTAGTGTTATAAATGGAATGATGTATATGAGAGGATCAAAAAAAGACTTCAACCATTGGGCAGAATTGGGTAACAATGGCTGGTCTTATGAGGATGTCAAACCATATTTTCTAAAGAGTGAAGACAATCAACAAATGAAGCTTGTTGATAGTGGATATCATGCAACAGGAGGAAGATTATCAGTAACGCAATTTCCAAATCATCCTGCAGTATGTGATTCTATAATTGAGGCTGGCAAAGAACTTGGTAATTTTTTAAATTAATATGTCAGTATTCAAATGTTAAACAAAAATCTAATAAAATAATTTACAGGATATGAAAATAATGATCTCAATGGACGTAATCATACTGGTTTTGCAATAGCTCAAACAACGTCATACAATGGATACCGAGTTTCAACAGCACGAGCATTCTTACGACCCTTACATGACCAAAAAAATTTACATGTCATGCTTAATTCAACTGTCACAAGAATTATTTTTAATTCTGAAAAAGTAGCAATTGGAGTTGAATTTATTAAAAATGGTCAACTTAATTTTGTTAAAGTTGAGAAAGAAGTTATCGTCAGTGGAGGTATATTATTTTTTATTTTCCTAATTTACATTGTCTACATTAACGAAACAATTTTGAAAATATTTAATTTTAATTTTCAGGAGCCATAAATTCACCACAAATTCTATTAAACAGTGGAATTGGACCAAGTGAAGAATTACGTGAAATTGGGATTAAGACAATACATAATTCACCTGGCGTGGGTAAAAATCTTCACGATCATGTTTCATACGAGCTGAGTTTTAATATGAACAACACAATGGAACCACTACTAGGTTATGACACAGTTTCAGATTATATTTTTGATAAAAATGGACTCTTATCAGGAACTGGTATGATTATTAATTAAACACACCTAATTTCTGTATTATTTATAATGCAATTATGTCCAAAAGTATAACTTTATATTTAATTTTTAGGAGTGTCTCAGCTAACTGCTATGATTAACACAAAGTATGCAAATTGTGAAGATGATAATCCAGATATTCAATTGATATTTGATGGTTATATTTCAACTTGTGATGATGCTTCGATAATGAAGAAAAAAAATACACAAAAAGGATCTTTAAATGTTTATCCTACAGTAAGTCGTCCTAAAAGTAGAGGATATCTTCGTCTAAAAAATAATGATCCTCTATCAAAACCTCTAATGGCTGCACGATATTTTACGAATCCGGACGATGTTAAAATTTTGATTGAAGGAATAAAATTTTCCATCAAACTCTTCGAGACTAAAGCTATGGCTAAGTATGGTTTTACACTTGATAAAACACCTGCACATGGATGCGAATCATTGGTGTTTGGTAGTGATAATTATTGGGAGTGTGCAATGAAACACGACACTGCAGTACAAAACCATATAGTTGGTTCATGTAAAATGGGACCAGACAATGATCCACTAGCTGTTGTCAATAACAAACTTCAAGTTCGGGGAGTACAAGGTGTTCGTGTTGCTGATGCAAGTATTTTCCCTAAAGTTACCACGGGGAATACACAAGCTCCAACGATTATGATAGGCGAGAGAGCAGCAAGTTTTATTATTGATGATTGGATAATTAAAAAAAAAAACCCTAAAATAATTTGTCGTTGAACGATTGTAACTAATTAATTGTTAATATTTTCGAAAATGTATTAAGACTTAAATTTATTATTTATGTTCTCAAATTAGAATTGATAATTAAAATTGTAGCAAATGGTAAAAATAAAAATATTTTATTATTCAAAACAGCTGAATACGTCAAAATTTTATTTCAAATAACAGCGAGATAGTTGATAAAATATTTGGAATTAATTAATTGCGATAAACTAAAACAAATATCCTATTTATCTTTAAAAGTAAAATTCAAGTCTTTTAACTTTTTATCTTATCTAACTGCGAATTTAATATGCCAATGATTATTTAAAATAATTATTGAACTTGTGACGATGCGTTATCATGTAATTAATTTATAAAGAATTAACATTGACTGAAATAACTCAAATGAATGTAAACAAATTTTTTATTCGTTGGCTTTTTTTTTGCATATTCAAGTGAATGAACATAACGATGCCACCATATTTATTCATTAAAATACATATTTATAAATATATATTCGATAAAGATAATATTCGAATATAATTATTGCTCTAAAATTTACTTTTATAAAATGCCTATCACAACGAGTCTTATGAGTCTTAGCCAAGCACAAAAATATCTATACATAAAGCGTTAAAATATAAAATATAATTTATACATTTATCATTTCATAAAGATGAATTGTGGATGTCCCAATTTACCGTCATTGGAGCCATCACTAATTTCACTATGTGGTGGTATTCAATTTCTATTTTTTATGGGGATAGTTGATGACTTTATACGACGTCAGTGTGATCTTGAGGATCCTTGCAATCGATTTCAACCACAAAAAGATTTTGATCCTGTGTATAACGATTGATATAAAATTTTTAAACTCAAAAATTTTCATTCAAAGGCAATTTGTAATCATTATATTTTTTTCTAATGTGACAGATACGATTTTGTGGTAATCGGTGGTGGAAGTGCTGGAGCAACATTAGCTGGCAGACTTGCTGATCTCAAATTTTTTTCAGTACTTTTGATAGAAGCAGGATTGGATGAACCTGCTGCTGCACAAGTACCAGCTCTTTTCAGAAATTTTCAAAAGAGTGATATCGACTGGCAGTACTATACTGAACCAGATAAAAAATATTGTCGTAACCAAAAAGAAAGAAGATGTTACTGGCCACGAGGAAAAGTACATATCGCATATTGAACCTAACAGAGTTTTATAATAATTGATTGTTTTTTAGGTTCTCGGTGGATCAGGAGCTATTAATGCAATGATTTATATGCGAGGTGCTAAACAAGATTACGATGAATGGGCCCGCATGGGGAATCCTGGATGGTCTTACGACGATGTGCTTCCTTATTTTATACGGAGTGAAAATAATCAGCAAATTAACCATGTAGATTACGGATATCATGGGATTGGTGGACCTCTTACTGTTTCACAGTTTCCATCAAGGCCACCAATAGCCCAGTCTATTATTGAGGCTGGCAAAGAGCTCGGTAAGAAATAAATCTCATTAGAAATGCTTGTAATTGTATACTTAGAAATTTCTATGATATTTTTTAAATTTAAGGCTATGATAATGTTGATTTGAATGGAAGGAATCGAACTGGCTTTTCAATTGCCCAAGCAACAATTAAGAATGGACACGGAGAATCTTCATCACGGGCATTTTTACGGCCACTTCGTCGTCGTCATAATTTGCATCTCATGCTGAATTCAACAGTAACAAAAATTATTTTCAATAATGAAAAGCGAGCAATTGCAGTAGAATTTTATCACGGTGGTTTGATAAAACGCGTTAGAGTGAGGAAAGAAGTTATCGTCAGTGCAGGTTAAATTTCAAGGCTCATTTATATTTTTGGAATATCCCTAAATAATAGATAATGTTATTAAAATATATTTTTTTTACAACAGGTCCGATAAATTCTCCTCAAATTCTGTTAAACAGTGGAATCGGTCCTGCTGAAGAATTGGAAGCAATTGGAGTGCCATCAACTCATCATTTGCCTGGTGTTGGTTTAAATCTTCAAGATCATGTTGGCTATAATATCAATGCGTTTATAAAAGAAACAGATACGAATATTCTTAATTTTGATTCAGCTATGGAGTATCTTCTTTATCGAGATGGGCCTTTATCACAACCTGGTAGGATATCAATTCAGATGTTCTTATATTTTGTAAATTTTTGTATTTTTTTTGCAGGACTTCTTCAAGTTATGGCAATGATTAACACAAAATATGCAAACTTTACCGCTAACTACCCGGACATTCAGTTGATATTTGGTGGTTACGAAGCTGAATGTTCACAAACTGGATTGGTCAATGAAGTCAAGACTAAAAAACGATCAATTCGAATTCTTGCCCTTGTCGTTCGGCCAAAAAGTCGAGGTTATTTGCGCCTAAAAAATAATGATCCTCTTTCTAAGCCTTTGATCTATCCAAATTATTTAAAAGAATCCGAGGATCTTAAAGTGCTTATTGAAGGTATTAAATTAGCTATTCAATTGACACGAACTGAGGCACTCGCCAAGTATGGTATAGAACTCGATCGAAAACCTGTCAAAGGTTGCGGAAAGTTTGAGTTTGGCACTGATTTGTATTGGAAGTGTGCTATTAGAAGAGACACCGCACTGGGTTCGCATCAACAAGGCACCTGTAAAATGGGCCCAAGTCATGACTTGTTAAGTGTCGTTGACAATCAACTGCGTGTTCATGGTCTACAAAATGTTCGTGTTGTTGATACCAGTATCATACCAAAATCAATATCTGGGAATACAATGGCTACAGCCATTATGATCGGTGAAAAAGCTGCGGAGTTTATTAAATCAATGTATATAGAAGTTGTGTTTAGCAAATCAGGGACAAATTAAATTCTCATTTAAATAAAGAAAATTTAAAACAAAAAAAAACAAAAAAAAAACAGAAATTAATTAATTTTTTTTTAATCACGTTCGAAATTAAAATGTTATTGACTTTGATAAAGTAATGCAAGTGTTATTGAATTGGGCAAGAAATGTGAAATTGTTGATAAAAAATCAAGAATTTTTCGATTGTTTTAATTATGTTTTTCCAAGTTGTCATAAATAATTAACCCTGGTTTTCTTGTATGATTGAAAAACTCAATAAAAACAGCTTGATAAAGCCGATATTTTCATTGAAATTTCCAGTCAAATGAATATGCACTTGAGTAAATATTATTCCTGTTGTCTGAGAAATCAAATAATGATAATATTGTGGCAGTTCGTTAAGAATATAAATAGGTGCTTCACTTAAAGACTCAAGCTCTTGCAAAAGCCTGTTTAAATTGCATTGTCATTTTCGTATTGTCAAGTTCGGGTATCACACAAAAAATAAATTTTGAATCGTAAGTCGGAGGAATGAAAATTATTTCTATTCTTAAATTTTTATAATAATTTTTTTTTTTATATAATAAATTTTATTTTAATTGGTAGATGGAGTGTAACTGTCCACTAACAGTGCCACCAGGTGAAACTTTGGCAGGGATATGCGCTGGAAGTCAAATTGTATTTTTTCTGGCATTGCTAGACAGCCTTTTTTATGACAAATGTAATATATCAGATCGTTGCCGTTTGTTCAAGCCAAGATCATACTTCAATTCATTGTAAATAAAAAAAAATAAGAGCTTGTAAAATTTGATGGAAATTATAACTTTTTTTGGCATTAAACAGTTACGACTTCGTGGTTATTGGTGGAGGGACTACAGGTTCAACACTTGCAGGAAGGCTGGCCGAGCTTGACGCAACTGTACTTGTGATTGAAGCTGGACCAGAAGAGCCACCAATCAGTCAAGTTCCATCACTGTATGGTGATTTGCCTAATACGGAGTTAGACTGGCAGTTTAAAACGGAACCTCAAAAATTAGCTTGTCTAAATAATGAAAATCAAAGCTGCGATTGGCCAAGAGGAAAAGTATGCATAGAAATAATCAAAAATATATTGAAAATAAATAAATACATTAAATTTTAATTCAATTTATCGGTGTTGTTTTTTTTTTAGATGCTTGGAGGCTGTAGCGCGATAAACGGCTTGATTTATATAAGAGGTTCTAAACAAGACTATGATGATTGGGCCAAAATGGGAAATCCAGGATGGTCTTTCAAGGATGTTTTACCCTATTTTATTCGCAGTGAAAATAATGCACAAGCTGATATTTTAGATGAAGGATATCATGGCCGAGAAGGTCCACTACCAATATCATTTTTTCTATCACAACCAAGAATAGGCTATGATCTCGTTAAGGCAGGCAAAGAGCTCGGTATATATTTTTTTTCATGAATATGTTTTTCATTGGTAAAAATGTATTGTTTATTATTTGATTTTAACTCCACAGGTTATAGAGAGACCGATTTTAATGGACAAAATAATACAGGTTTTGCTTTCGCACAAGCAATAACAACAAATGGACACAGAGTATCAGCATCTCGAGCATTTTTACGACCGCAATTAAATAACCCAAATTTACATGTGATGTTAGAATCAACTGCTACAAAGATTATTTTTGACAGTCAGAAACGAGCAACCGGAGTAAAATTTATTTACAAAGGCAATGAGTATCAAGTTGATGCCGAAAAAGAAGTTATTGTCAGTGCAGGTATGATAAATCAATGAGTTATTAATTTTAGTAATTTGTAATAAATATTTCTAATATTTTTAGGGAGCATAAATACACCGAACCTTCTTCTTCATAGTGGTGTTGGCCCGACAAAAGAACTGACATCTTTTGGATTGCCGACTGTTCATAATCTCCCTGGTGTTGGTGCTAATCTTCAAGATCACGTTTCTTACGCATTGACAGTTACTTTGAATGTAACTGAAGAAATAATGTACAATTTTGAAAGTGCTAGTGAATATATTAGATATGGAACTGGACTTTTTTCTCAGTCCGGTAAATGAAAACAAATTACTTTATATCTCAAATAATGTTTTAACTAAATAGAAATATTGTAAAATGCTTTTTTTATAGGTCTCAATCAAGTTGATGCTCTTATAAATACAAAATACGCGAATCCAAATGGAAATAATCCGGATATTCAAATAATTTTCGGAGGTTTTGATGCAGCATGTGACAAAATTGGCGAAGTCAGAGAAAAAACAAAGAATAAACTATCTTTTGCAATTTTGCCAACGTTGCTTCGTCCAAAAAGTCGAGGTTCTATTAGTTTGAGAAATAATGATCCATTATCAAAACCATTACTCAATCCAAATTATTTCTCAGAGCCCGATGATATTGACGTATTAGTAGAAGGCATTAAATTTTCCATAAAAATCGTAGAGACTGAAGCACTTAAGAAATATGGTGCTACATATGATAAAACACCTGTCAAGGGTTGTGAAAGTTTTAATTTTGGCAGTGATCCATATTGGAGATGTGCTGTAAAACGTGACACAACACCAATGTATCACCAAGGCGGTTCTTGCAAAATGGGACCAAAAACTGATCCTTACACCGTTGTTGATAGTAAACTATGTGTTCACGGACTTGAAGGTCTACGGATTGCTGATACAAGTATTATGCCGTCTATAGTATCAGCAAATACAATGGCTGCAGCAATTATGATTGGTGAAAAAGCAGCTGATTTCATAAAGACAAAATACGCGCTGTAATTTGAATTTAATTTTCTAACAATTTCAAAAATAGTAAATCAGAAAAAAAAATTCTTCATTTAATTTGAATTTTTTATTAGTTATATTTTTAATAATGAAAATTCAAAAGAATTTTTTTTTTAATTTCACAATGACCAAATTAAAACGACATTAAAATCTATTTTAAAAGAAAATTTAATTCAAGTAAAACTGTCCTGAAATAAAGCAATCTCGTTTAATCAAATTTGAGACGCATAGCAATTGCATTATCAAGTAATTTTCGACGCACGATGACGAGATATTTTGAAAGGGATGTTACGATATAACATGGTAAAAAAATAAACCGGATAAAGAAGGAAAGATTTAGATGTATAGCAGAGTGTTCCACCTAATTTGATTTGTCAAAACGTAGGGGTCACAGTTGTGTTGCGGGCAGTCATCAGACAAAAAGACATATCGAATTGGGAGGAGATTTGTTTAACTATAATTAAAAATTAGTGGCCAATGAAATTAATTTCTAGTTTTAACAATTTTTATGTCTTTATTTATTTTATAAGACAATGTATATCTTTCTTTGTAAAAAAAAAAAAAAATAACAAATGTATTTATGACCGACGTAACATCTTTATCTGTTCTCAAACGCTGTCGCATAAATTACGATTCTACAACGCCCGTCAAGGTCCCGCCCGAGTCATAATCGACTGGGCTGATCTTTATTTCAAATCTTGCCAATGATATTTCACCCAACAAAATTAGAATACCAAGAGGAAAAAATTAAATTGTATAAATAATTTTGATGTAACATTTTATTAATTAAAAACTGAGTTGAAAAAGTACCTGCTATGTGGGCACTCACTACCTATACGTATTGTTTTACTCATTCTTTTGTATTTTCAGGATAACATATTGCTGATAAGTTTTCCGATAATTTTTGTACTCCAGCACATTGAAATATAATTAATGTTGAAAATTCACATTATCTTTATCCTTCGTGGGATTATACAATGCAAAAAATTAATAGTTCCTACGTCAATATAAACTTTTAAGGGATAATCTTTTATCAAATTTTAGTTGTCTATGTTGTTTATTTAAAAATTTAATGAAAATTTGTTAAATAGAAGACTTTCATAGAATACATAAATTTAAAATTCATTTTTATATGAATAAAAAACAAAACATGAGCTTGCAGCGTAATTATTTATAATTTATACGGATAGTCAATTTAAAATTCATATCAAATATTATTTTATAAAATTTAATAAATTGACGAGATGAGATTTTTTTTTTTTTTATTTTTCTTACGCGAACGTTTATGATTATTAGAAATGGAAAAAAAAACTTCATACATGTGCATATGGTAACTTGAAAAAGAAAGCAGCAGGCAATTCAAGACAATAATATATCTCAAGGCGCCAGACTTGAAGCATAGATCCTGATTTACACATCTAGCACGTTACTCTGGTAATAACAATGCGTCACTTTTATTTTATTTGTTTATTTATTTATATATTTTTTTTTAACATTCAACATAAACAATACAAAAAGGACCTCCCACGTGCCCATCATCAGCCATTATATTTATGCCTGTATGCATGAGCAAGTGAGATGTATGTTATTGTTATTTGCTTTATGACTGAAAATGCTTTTTGCACATACCAATGATAATCATTACTCAAATAGAAGACCAATAATAATATGTATACATATGTATATGAGAGTTTACGTATTTGGGGATGTCGATATTGCATATAGTTATACTTCTTGAAATATTCCCATATTAATATATGTGATTACATGGACAGCCCTCTATGAAATCCCTTGATATGTATGTATTGCTTAATGGACATGGATTAATTGCATACCTCCTGTATCAATGATATTTCATATTTATTATGGATGAACAAATTCAAGTGACCAATCAATGGGAAAACCTCTTTGGCATTGAATAACAATTAATATTTATAATTTCAAATAAATAAATTTATAAATTGCTTCATTTTTTTTTCTTTTTAAAATCATTTAATTTTTTTAATTTTAATAATTATTTTTAATTCATATTTTGTATGATTTATAAAATGAATACTGAGAAATAAATTGAATCAATATCATGAATACCAAAGCTCAAAGATAAAAATTGCAATTAAATATAAAATTTTAATAAAGTAGAGTTGTTTATACTACTAGATTGTCGGTAATTGAAGGCATTATATTTGACTAGTGGATATACATATATTTGAAGCAAAATAAAATTGAGAATAATAGTGTAGACTACGTTTATACGAAGGGTCCATTTACCTAGAAGGGATATATACTGTATCCACAGAGCATCATATTCTTTAAATAAATATCTAGTTGAGATCAAAGGTAACCATCTCTTTTAGTGAACTGAGAATATATATTCCAGCTAGTCAAAGTTGTCTTCCATTACCATTTCCTTATCCATGATATCAGCATCAAACCGTCAACCGTAAAAACTCGGTCGTCTTTACCGTCTTTGTATCATAAAGTAAGCAAAAATATATAAATAAATAAATGTGATATGAAATGAAATAAATACGAATAAAATCATCTCTCAATTCAATAAAATATATAGAAAAAAATAACTGTAAAGGCTTTCTCTGTCATGTATATGTGTTTATCAATGATCAAAAATATTTTTTATTCAACGTGATTAGTAAAACATTAACTGAAACTAATGAAGGAAAATATTTTCATTCTTTTTTTACTAGAAACTATTGATACATACAACTGAGAGTTTACAAAAAATTATGCAGAATGTAATCGTGCTTAGTCTCTCAGCCTCGAACAATGACTCCAACAAAACCCAGTCAAAAGGAACATATTACTTTGTGTGTGTGTGTGTATACCAGCGTCATTATTTCATGCAAATTTTATATAATGTACTCCCTGTGATATCTTTTATCTAGTGTAATTACCGGAACTATTGATCCATTCGATCTCACCCTCGGGTTAAATGATGTGCAATGTTGAATAAAAAATATTTGCAACAATAGTTTTAATAAACAAAAACAAAAAAACTTTTCAATTTTTCATCTCTTTTAGAAGGAGAAATTGCCGGTTTCGTTAATTAAAAATCAACATGTTAAAAAAATATACGCAAATAAGTTTAAGAGAAAAAAGTCTTGAAACATTAGTAAAATGGGCGTGGAATTGTTGGTGGCCAAGTTATTCTCATCCTGAGGTACGGTAGTTTGATATAACTCATGTCCATGACAAGAACACATCATACACAACGTAGTCAATGTATGGAGTTGGTATATTCATGTGGGTTTTTGCAGATTGAAGTATATACACATTCAAGCACAAAAATAAATGAACAAAAGGAGGATGATCAAGAAACATAACGATACAGAACAAGGTAGAAGGATTCGACTGTGTAGGTGGTCTGGAAGTCTCAGAGGTATACCTATTTTTTTATTATTTTTTTTCTTCAATTCTTCAGACACATTGTACATCAGTCGAAATATAAAACTGCCAGTATACTTGGCTAATAAATTTTATCGAGATTCAAACCCCCTGGAATTTTCAAAGTCAGTATGTCAAATGCAGTTTTTCCTTTTAAATTTCACATAAAAAATAGTAATAAAATAGCCAATGTGAGTAACGAATTTTCCTTGACAAGACAAACATGTTTATAAATATTTATGAATTATAATAAACATTTTGGTAGTTTTCAAAATATTTGGATGATAATAAACTGCAGTGAATACCGAAAACTTGGCTAACAATGTGCAATTACAAAAGAGAAAGTGAAAGAGACCCTTGAATTACAGAGAAATAAACTTAGAGAGATCAACAAACAGTTGTTTTGTAGCCTGAAATAAAGTAAGGGTAGAGAAAAACAGTTTATTATATTCCGTTGGGAAATTCAGCAGGAAGATATCGTGTACTGAATTCAGAGCAATTAAGCTCTGGTACTATCACAAATCTTCCATGCCGAAGTTAACGTTCAAAACATGCAAATGTTTCGGTTTACCGACCGTTTTTTTTTTTTTCTTTTTAAATCTTTATGCGTCAATGGTGTTGTAAAAAATTATTAAAATTGGTCTACAGTTTGAAAGACTGCAGTTAAAAATATACGACGAGATAAAAGCATCGGTAATGATTATCAGGTAATCATCTGGGCTATCGAGATTAACCAAGAAACCAATGAAGTTGAGCTTTAAAGTGTTCGAATAACCGACTTTATAATTACACAGTATTACATAATTTAAAGGTAATAGTCAACAGATTTATGGCCGGGATTATTTTTATTGTATATCATATTGCGGAAATATCATGTGTCCTGGAAAGTGGAAATTGACATCATCATAACTCTTATCACAAGGTGTCAAATAATAAATTGAAAACATATATTATTTTATTATTTAGGTCGACTCAATTTGTAACAGTATGAATTTTTATAAATAAATCAGATTGATGAATTAATTGTTTAAAATAACAGCAATTTAAATTGATAATTCCACGTTTAACTACCGGATATAAAAGAAAAAAATTATTTAAAAATAAGATTTACTCTATATTGTAAAACAAAGATAAATTGCATAATCTACAGTTACACAGAATAATCACCTACACAATGTCGCACTTACAAATGTAACACCTTAGCAAAAAGATAACGCCATGTTCACTTAAGTGGGCGTTTAGTTATGCTCAACAATATATTACAAATATGACATATATTGCTTTCGTCTTATATATCATAGCTTGCATAACATCCACTTTTCTGGGGACATATTTATTAGTTATTATTTATAATAAAAAACTGTACTCAGATGTAGATCATAATCTCTTGTGCTCACTTTAAAAAATCTGCATTATTTAATTTTTTTTTTTTTACTTTTCATTTATGTAATATTTTAAAAATAAAATGAATGGACAGAAAAATTTGAAAACTAACTGGTAGGTCTGCTAATTTAGCCTGTAAGCACATGTACTTTTTATCAGGCTTAAGTGCACCTAATCATTATCTGACTATTGTATTTCGAGAAACCCACGCGCGTTTTGTTTGTCGTTCGATAACCAATGAACATATTTGTGACTGGCTTTTTTCATAAAATTAAAAACTTTTTATCACATATACAGCTCATGCAGTTCAACAGGATTTCATATTGTTAATTTAAATGTAAAGAAAAAAAATTATCATAAAAGTTGTATCAACTTAAAAAAAAAAAAGTATTCAAGTTTTTTAATTTAGCGACTTATATTTAATTTATAAATTCAAGTTAAGATTCACTTTTATTTATAAAATGTTTTTTATTTTAAATGCAGGGTCTCTGGAGATAGTTGACATCAAGTTAATGCGCAGACTTGAAAGTGGCAGAGCTATATATGTATACGTGCAATCCCTTTTCATTCTAGTTCGGTGAAACCCTTGACTATACCATGAAAATAAGGATTGGGGGGGTGTTTTATTTAATTAAGCACCAGTCTACCAAACCTTGCAAATGTGCAGGACGAAAGGATTGGTGGTAGGAGACAAGCTTTTACTATGTATACAAAATGTATAGTTGTGGTAAAGAAGAAGAGTGTTTATACCCCACGGGAATACTACCAGTTACCTTAAGCTTCTTCCTCATCATGCGTATACGAATTAGCGCTTTAAGCATGGGTAAAAGGTTAAAACTCGTTACAAGATACACGCACATGTCTCATGCACACTTCAATTAAACAACCAACTTTAAATATATCAACCTGGTACTCTTGAATGCAATCATGTTATTTATTTTGTTTTAAACTTTATATCGTCAATTTTTACGCATGCTTGAAAACATTTGCTAACTAAGTTTGGTATTGCGTGTAACACTCAAACTTTTAACTGTCGCAAAACAATTGAATTGCTTATTTTCTCTAACACACTCTTCACTAATTATTTCATGTTTTTGATTTGATAATTTTCCAAATTGAATTCTTTTGCAATTATACTTTTTCAAAAATATTATGTGCCCTAAGTCATTTTTCATTTTAAATATATATATCCAATTTCTATACGCTTGTTGAATGCTCTCATTTTATATGCTTCGAAATTATAATCATCAACCTCGATTTCACCTGGAGATATACTGTATGTCGCTATTATGATTAACGCGATTGGATTCTCTATAGTCGACCAAAATCCCCTGGACCCTCAATACATCATTTCTTTCCTTTTATATTTTTTTTCATTTTTTATTACACTTGAACTTTTTCATTCAGTTGCAGCCCATAAATCGCATTAACATATACACCATGTTGACTAAAAATAATTACAAATCTCGGTCCGTTTATCGTCGTAGCTTGGTCGAGCTGGTCTATACGCAAAGTATATTCAAGGCTGTTAATTTATTCTTTAAAAAAAAAAAATTGGAAAGAGTCAATGCAAGCCGGTTGTGTATACAGTGCCCAACGGATATAAAGTCTAAGTCTATAATAAAGATAAAAGAATAAATAAAATAAAAAGATTGATATTCTTTTTATTTAAAAAGCTAAATTAGAACTTAACGTCGAGCAACAATTTGCATTTATGTATATATGTATGTGTATACCGATATAAATATGTATTTCAAAATGTATCTGTGTTTTTATTTCGTTCAGTGCCAGACAGATGAATGGTCTTTGGTACTTTTACACCCAAGTAACTCATAAATCCCCGTGGTGTTACTTGAAATTATTATACAAATGACCATTCATCGATACACGAAGCTTTGGTAATGTGATACGATATCGTTGGATGTTAGTCAGACATAATCGCAAATAAAACAAATTGTTGTTGGTGAATTTTAATGTTTGCGTAGGTTTTTAACTCAAAAATCAAAAGACATATGGTCCAATGAGAATTGCATGTTTATCATTTGTATGACGAAAGAGTTTATTTGCGCACTCACGTCGGCTATGCCAATCAGTTAATATGTCTTTTGTGTGTAAAGCGTGTAAATTCACAAGGGACGTACCGATATTCAACATCATCAGTATATACGAATTTAAAATTGAACTGTTATACTTGGAGATGTTGGTCACGTTTTATCCTAACGCGGAAGTCAATGATGTGTCCAGGAACCAGTGATTGTTTTGAGTATATGTCCGATGTGTTTTGTCATATTTACACACATATACGAAGACAATATTACATAATAATACATATCTATGTACATGAAAGAAGGAATGGAACGGATGTGTGACCGCTTGCAATGACACGATCAAATCCCTTGGTGATGGTGAACTCGCGATGAACATTAACGACAGCCACTTGACGGATGCTAATAGATCATTACCGTTAATGTAATAATGATTGAGGGGACATGTCACTGAATCATGTTCCTACTATTGTAGAATAGTATATAGAACACTTGGCATGCCAGCGAGAGACAAAGTGCTTCTATAATGATTGACACAGAAATTAGTGCTGCATATAATCGTCATGATTTCTTTTACATAAATATGTAGGGATTTTTGCATATTTAAGATTCACGAGAAAATTATGATTTATGAATCAACACATTTTGTGGAAAATTACATGATGTTTGTTAATTCAATTCAACGTTTTCTACTCGACTAATTTAATTTTTAATTTTTAATTTTTACTGTAATGAAATTATTGCAAAGTGTTTTACAACATTATAAAATTGTGTTTACTACTATTTTTTTTTTTAGCTCTATGAAAATAAATTTTATAAAATTATTTACAACTGAATATATTATATACAGTAATAAAAAGTTAGCTAAATGTCAAAATGTTTATTGTATTCCCCGAAAGTGTTTGCGAATGCTAAAAACATATATCCATTTGGTTTTTTGATGAGCTTTTATGAACATTTAACTGTTTGATGTAGGTGAAAAGTACCCAGAAGCTGATACTGACATGACCATCCGTCACATAAACATCCACTCGAAGAGATAATATAAACTAACTTTTACAGGAATCCTAAATATATACCTATACAAATCGGTGTCTGTATTTAATCTGTATATAAACTAAACATTCATGAGCTCAGCTAATACATATACATCTAATATATCCACATGGCACATGTGTCGTAAACCTGAAATTGACTCATACCATTCTTCTGAATAATTTATATTTATTTGTTTTGTTCCAGAATATATGTATTTATTTATTCTAAAAATCAAAGTGAATTTAAATTTAATGCTTTTTTAATGTAAATGATGAAAAATTATGTAGAAAAAATTATCAAACTTAAAATGAATTATTGATCAAGAATTTCATTTTAATATACGATTTTATTTACCATGAGAATTTATGGGGCTCTGTTGAAAAACGTGTGAATATAGGTGGAATAGATCTATCAACGGGCTTGAAATTCGAGTAAACAGAATATTCAGTAGATGCTGCCAGGCTGATAAGACCGGAACGATCGCATGTAAAATTCGTAATGGCCCGACAGGTACACGTGCGACCGGATGTAAACTACAATCGACAGCTATAAATTTAAACGTCAAATAGAAGAAAAAATAAATAAAAAAGATGAGGAAGATTCGCGCGCGTTACAGCCAAGACGCTCATGCTGGATTTTCAATTGATCAAGATGATCTTCGTGAGTTGGAATTTTGAATTTTCACACTGAATGGCTTTTGTACCTTGATTTTTATTTTCTCATTCGGCTGACAATGTCTCACTTGCAAAATGAATAGTCACATTGGGCACATAAATATAAACTGTTTTCTAACAAAACAGTCTAAATATATACATACAAGAAGAAAGTGATTTCTCGGAGGGTTTAGTGGTAGCTATCATGGTGTCTGTGTCTCACAAACTACAACAAAATCAATTCTCAGAGTGATTTAGTAAAATAAAATTTCCTTAAGAATACAGAAAGTCAGTGATAATAAAATAGAGAGAAGCAAAGCAGAATATAAAATAAAAAAAATAATACTCGATCATTCGCACCTCGTATATCAATGCAAGAGTCTAAATAAATGGTTGGCTCTTAAGTGGCAGTATTTCCAGACACTTTAGACATGAGCAACGAATGGGATGAGTATCAGTGAGGTCACATAAATATTGGCAAATAACCTCAACCAAGTAGTGCATATAAATTTATGTATTTTTATTATATGTTTAGCAAAAAAAAAAAATTAAAAGATCCACATTTGACTTTAGTCGAGTCGGACTGAATTTAAAATGCATTCAGCAAGTGCATCGTTTATGCTGGTTTAACGCCTAATCGCACTGACTACGTGGGTGGTGTAGTGGTGCAGCACATCGTGTGTTGTCCATGTGAATCAAGCGTTACATGTGCAATATACAATGTATGTATGTTTTTCTACTGTTGTTCAACTAACACGGCGTAATGGAAAATAAAAAATAAAAATAAATAATACATGGATACGAGTATGCTTTATCGGTACGTCAAGTGAGGAAAGAAAACTTGGCTATATCCACTCGATCTCAACGCTAGAGTTATCTCAACACATCTTTAATTACCCGAGTGATTTATCTACACAGTTGGGAAATCGTCTTCTGTGGTTCCTACTACCTATACAGAACTTGGAAGCTTTTTAAAACATATAGGTAGAAAGCTTGAAAGGCTTGAGTATATGTACGCCCTCGCCCTCTCTTCCATATAGGCCATGCCAACATTTAAACGTCACGAGAGTGATTTGTGCGTTCTACGAAACCTTCATGTGTCTTGAACGTTGCAAAAGTAATTCATTTTCCTCAATGAACATAAAACTTTATATTTTTTAGACTATATACCAGATGTCAGTTGAATTTTAAATAAATATTATCTACACTTATCATTGATGTTGATAAAAAAAAATTAAAAATAAAATGTTTTCAAATTTTTTTACATTTAAATATATTTAATTATTGTTCATTAGATATTTTTAGAAAATTTTTGGAAATAATTTCTAGAAATATCAATAGATAATTTAATGAGAAAAAATATTTTTATTTTTTTTCAATCTCTATTGTGATTGAGACATAAAAAGACTTCATGGGGTTTTTTGTTTTTTTTTTTCTGGGATGAACGACAAGCATGTCAAAGTTTACACTATCAATTATGATCAACCGAATAATAAAAAAAAAAAAAAATACACATACAAAGAAGAATCAGAAACTACCTTGTTAAAATATTGTCAAATATTATTAGTTCATTGGTAGAAGATGCCTTGAAAGATAAAGTCAATTGATTTTTCACCGACAACCAAGGGCTTTGTAAGCTGCTTATATTTTGAATAAAGTCAGTCCATTAATGCTATATTGCCGAAGCTCATGGAAAGCTTGTGCAGTAGTAGTCGTTGTCGACAAAAAAAAATAGAATTTCGAAGAGAAGAAATAATTAGTAGTTGCCTCACATAATATTCTACCGACTAAATTTAATAGATAAATTTTTTTCTAATTCATACGTCAGCTTTACATAATTATATATTAAAAATTACCGTCAAATAAAATTATATTTTTACATTATTTTTTACCGAGATATTCAACTCTTAAACGATTTAAAAAAATTTTATTTTCCTGTTTTTGTATATTTGATTATTCAAACTTTAACTTGGTTAAATAAAATTCATTCTTTTTCTCATTCAAGATAATTCGTTGCCGTGAAAGTGTCTGAAATAGAGGTAAATTTTATAGTAGTCGCGTGACATACAGAAGTCGAATGGATTGACTCAAACGAATAGCATGGTCTAGGTTGTAAAACGAGTGGTTGAACTTTACGGTAAGGTTCATCAATATTTACGAGTATGAACTCTGATTCGATTTAACTCCAGATGCAATGTTAGCTTATCCATAGTTCAACCTCTTGGAAGATTATCTCAAAATTATACTCATAAAATTTTCAAAAGTTTTTAATCGAATATAATAAAAGAATAAAAAGTAAAAAAACACACTTAATGAGACTCAATTTAATAGAGCATTTGATTTTTATACTTTTTCTAAAATTGTCATCTTTTTTTTCTTTTATTATTATTATACAATAAAATTTAACCAACTAGCTGTTATTGTGGAAATAAATTTCATCGCTTAATTTCAAAATTTTCCCGAGCCAATTTCTTTGATTTTATTATTTGAATCGTTCAACTGCAGAAGTAGTACTTTTTTAAGTGAATAAAATAAATCACAAAGTAATTCAAAAAATAGTGATAAATCATTTTTAACTTGATACTTAAAGTTTCAAGATAAAAGTCGTCAAAATAGGATATACTTAATCAAAAACTCCAAGGTAACGAATAAAGCAATTCATCCCTTGACTATATAATTTTCTTTGACCCAAGATGAATTAACACAAGTCACGATTAATTATACATCAAAATCTACATGACTATCAAAGAACTAGTTATGAATTTTACCAAATAACTTATAAATATTTTTTTTATATGTTCTATTCAAGTAGATACGATTAATAATAATTATAATTTGACTAATGTACGGTTGATTAGGGTTATAAGTCAGAGAGTGTTTATAAATGTGTACATAAACGTTGGGGGATCAAAGGCAAACTGGTGGCGAGTGGTTTTTGTAACAGATGACAAGAAATATTGTTCCAGTATGACCAGAAAAAATAGTGAATGAGTAAAAAGTCTTCTAGACCACCTACTGCAAAAGACCAGGTTCGTTCATATAACTAGCTATCTATATTATTTTGAGGTAGTTTCATGAAATCCATCGTGATGTCACAGCTTGTGAGGACATAAGATGGGTGAATGGTTTTGCTAAAGCTAGTACCCAGAAACCTCCATTAATAATCTTGCTCCCACAACCCTCTCAAAGAAAAATACGTTAAATAATGTTCTACAATTTTGGTCATGCCAACAGATGGAACTTCATGATAGGTCAACGAAAATTTCCAAATACTGCAGTAATTCTTGAGACAATATTTTTTTTAATTTATATAAATTGAATTTCATTACAAAATACAATTTTCGGTGAATAATTACTTGAATATTCAACTAACCTTGTTCAGACGTATCCAAGTAGTCCATGTTCAGCGACAAACCAAATATTATCAACAAGATCTGAAAAAAAAATCCAATATAAGTTATCTATGATAAATTTTTTTCATAAGGTCTAATAAATAATTGATTCATATTGAAACGAAAAAATACGAGTTCATATTTTTTCTCGTTCAAAAATTATTGGAAAAAAAAAATATTAGTAAGAACGAATGAGTCAATAACTTTTTTATTGCTTCTATGATTGTAAATAATATTTGAAACAAAAAAAACATAGTGTTAGGGATGCAAAATAGGGCTCACCGTAACACGTGGAATGTACAAGCAGTGTTGGAAATATGGATTATGCGATATTAAGTAATAACCGAGGGACTGGTAAGAGGGGAACCCAACCCAGATGGTCAGAAATATGAGAAGTTTGCATGGTCTGGTATAAAATCATGAAATATATATGCATCCATATGTGTATATATATATATAAGAGACCTTTGGTTGAGGTAAAAGGGGACACTACAAATTGGACTGTGATAGATTTGACTTGACCAACAAATTTTATAATGCCTTCAACCTTTTCCTAAAATCACAAATTTATTTTTCAGCAAATATATATTAATTACATGCTGTATTTTAAATATTTATTTACATGCTTTCGATTTAATTATTTCATGATATTTATTATTTAATTAATGTTTATGCATATTACATGAGGAAAATTATGAATAAAAAATAAAAAAGTCACGTTTTTATATGAGAGTAAGGCAATGATGGTCGCGTGTGCTTCTAAGTTCGTGCTTACTCAAACATAAATGAGGTATATATATATAAATCCCACGATGTCCACAAGTTATTGGATCTGAAGTTGATCCAGCACAAAAGCTGGATACACAAGTACCTAATAATGAGGCATAAATATGAACAAGTGTACACGCGACTACGTGATTCGCTTCGAGGTATTTTATTTTTATTTAATTTATTTAACTAGATTTTGTTTATTAGAATGATTAAAATTGTTGTTATATTAATTAGTAATTTTCTTGGTGAAAAAAATTAAAATTAAATAAAAAATAACAAATACTATTTTCATTATTTAGGTCAATTAATCAAATAACTGAATTTCTTTTTAATTAAAAATATTGACTAATATTTAGGGCTTTTGAATGGCTTTGAATATCAGCATTTAAAGTGAGATTATAATGAGAATTTTATGACTACAAGAAGCACTTTGTAATTGCAAAAAAAAGAAAAAAAAATTAATAACACTTAAATGCATTCAAGCAGAGTCGATCGTTAAACAGGCACTTGAAAATTCATCAACAATATTTCGATAAGCTCACAATATGCCGATAAAAATACAACATAAAATAAAAAATTTCATCAGTCATCACACTGGCAGATTTATCAAGAGTATTACGAGAGTACTAATAAGAATATATTCAAAAGAAAATATAAAATTTTATTCACCATTGGTATTTAATATTCATGCGGTAAGAACGAGAATTTTAGACAGATATAATTCAAGTTATAAATATATGCGTGTGTGTTGCTTGTGTCTGCATGCAGACACCTTGTGCGCTATAAATTTCTTCAGCATTGAATAATTGCCACGCGTATACATATATGGTAACTATGTAAACTCAACATTTGATCAGATGCAATAGATTCACTAAAGTTTAACAAATCCTGTAACTATATATATTTATGCCAACACGAGAGATACTTCCACGACCGTATTATTCGAATCTGTCAATTCTATTTCTACTGTAAACTGTATTATTAACATGTGAACACACCTATGCTGAAAACACATGTTTAAAATAACACTAATAAAAGAAACAATTGCATTACCAAATCAACTGTATTTTTAAGAATCGAATACCAACATTATGTAGTCTGTTTAATTTTCATTAGACATATATTTTTAATGACTCAAAAAATTTCCTTCTCCATCAAAAGCACCTGGTATTTCAACGGGTTCAAACAATGTCCATCCAGATGATTTTGATAATAAAATACCTCTGATACAATAAAGCCACAAATGAAAAAAAAAAAAAAAAAAAAAACTAAAAGGGTCAGTCTATAAAATTTACGAGTCAACCATAGCATGCCATACAAGCAAGGGGTACATTTCCTTGTATATCTTTGAGTCTTTTTCGTCGATTGAGCGTGAACGCGATATGTCATTTAATTTACAGCGCTTGTATTGCGTGTATAAAATTCCGGGACATACGGGCTTCTGTGGGACTTTTAAAAATAATAACACAAACAATTTTCGTACTCGTATACTGAATGAGACGAGTTACGTGTGTTGGGAGTTTTTATGTAGCATCTATGACTCGATAAGTGTAGATCTTGATCAAGAACTTACAAGTGTCAACATGAATTTTTATTTCAAATTATTCATCAAGTATTGCATAAAAACAATTAATTTATAATTATTTATACACATAACTGTGGCCTGATTCATTGATAACATTGGAGTTACAAGACCCTGATCTTGTTTTTACTTGATTATTTTTTATTATAAAATATTTTTTATGTGCTAAATATAAAAATATGAAAGCTGGTACACGTCACGTGAGAAAGTATGCTGCTGCACTCAGTGATCTCCATTTAAATTACAGGTTTGGTTTTTAATAATGCTCACTGATATATATAAATAATAAAAATTTATATATTGGGTATGTCTGTAGATACATAATATAAACTCTGATGAGGCATGCAACAATCGGCGGTGTTTAACAACACAAAGAGTACATAAGAATGACTTGTATAAACCTTAAATCTGGCATTAATTATTCATTTCATTTGATGCACTGAATGAACGTAAAAATTATAAGCAAAATTTCAAAGCCAGATGATGTAGTACATATGAGTATATGTTTAATTTTACTCATATATACGCGGGTGTTCGGTAATTTGTTGAATGCCCTCAAGACATTGTGATGACTCAACCATACAGCATTATACCCGGCTAATTAGTTTTATGTGTCTCAAATTTTTTTTTATATATAAAAAAATATGTTTTATAAAAAAACTACCGAGTCATAAATATAGTAATTTTTTTTTTTTCTATGTACTTTGATTTAAAAAATAAATAACATTTATTTATTTATTTTTATTTTGTTTTTGTTTCATGTTTATTTAGGATTTTCAGGTGGCTTTTGAGGGACTTGATTCCAACTAAATTTTTTTCTGTCGAACAGGATATGAAAATTCTATCACGTCCGGCTATGTACAAGCATGGTTTTATCCTGTGCATTAGTTGAAATGTAGATGACCAATGATACCCATGTATAAATATAGATATAGCACGTGGCACTCTCAAAATTATCCCTCAGAAATATATAGCTTGAAAAGTCCCATACTTTAATCCACGTGGATTTCCGAGTATAAGCCTTGTAAGCACTTCTAAAAGAGTTTGTGTATGCATATATGTATACATACACCCGTTTGGGTGGACCACCGATCATAAACCGGTCGGTATGGCCTCAAGCCAAAGTCAACGAAAAAAGAACAGAATATGCAATAAAAAAATAAATAAAAAAAAAAGCTGCAATGAATGTGTATACTCATTGAATAAAAAAGAAAAAATAATAATACGATGTGCATGTAGGGGATTGAATCTTGGCTGGGTATTTTGTTTTCCCCCTTTCTAACAAGTACAGGCCCTATTCTCTCAACAGACAAAATCCAATGTGTACGTAGTGGCTCATTTCACGGTGGACCACCTGAGCATCCATGTTTGAATAGAGCAAACTCTACATTTGAACATCGCTTTGCATGACGAAATAATAGAGAAAAAAAAAAAAAAAAAGAAGGAAGCAATCAAACAATAGTTTAACAGGATATGTAGAATCGATCTAGAAATTATTTGTGAGTGAGAGTATTTGATGCATTGATATGTACACATCAGTTGAATGATTGAAATCGTACGATTATTCGAATGGTCACGTTAATAAGCTATTAAATCAAAGTTTAGTCAGACATACAATGGGCACGTGTATCTCATACCTATATAGCAGACAAGATCTAGACTCCAGTTTGCATTATTACATAGAGCTCCAACTTTTTGCTCGATAAATAGAAAAAAAAATCAATGCAGTAAAAGTGAACTAATATAATTTTAAATTTCAAAAGTAAAATTTCCTTTGATTTATCAGTAATCTTTCAAAATATTAAATCATAAATGGTAAAAAGCACAAATACCAAGAGAACAGCATTACGAACTAAGTGATTTTAATAAAGTAATTTTATATATATACGAGTGTATTCATATAGCTTAATACTCTTGTAAGTTAAAAATATGAAAAATCACTTTGGCTTTTATTTTTAATGTGACGGTTTTTCTATGCACAATTCTCTTTTTCTTTCTCATGCCAGACATGAAATTTGCATTTTGCTTGCGGAAGCACGGACGAATGCTTTTTTTTCCTTCGTTGAAGCTTCCGGCAAAATCGCTTCAGAGGTAAAATTGCGCGTCCGGTTTTTTCGGTAAATTTTTCGTCTGAGTGCTGCACCTCGTTATATATTGTGTGTATATTTTAATGTATATATATATATACTCGCAAGCATAAAGTCTTTATATTTTAACAATGTATTAAATATACACGTATTTCGTTATGTATGCTCAAGGGACAATTGTGTATATCCAAAATCTCAACTCGTCAACTAAAACACATTAGATTATATACATACAACCGGTGTATTTCCTATTCACCTTGCAACAACGTCTTTATCCATCTACTCTTCAGTCTTCCTCATACATTTTCGACTGTGCAAATATCATTATCTGTTTCTTCTTTCAACCCTTTTTGAACGCTTTATAATATAAAGTTATACAAAGATTTGAGGTATATCGAATAACAATATCATTATGTATTGAATGTTCTACATAGTGCATGAAAAAAAAAAAAAAAACAGAAAAAGAACATGCGGATTGTTCAATAACTGTATAGATAAAAATAAAATAAATTTTTTATATATTCAAATTGTATGTGTTTCGTTTGTTCTTTACATTGAATATTTTTTTTATATTTGCATTGGTACGATTTGTTCGAAATTTAAGCTGGGTGATTGAATTTGGCAATTACATAACTTAAAAGTTCGTTGGATTAGGAACAGCGAGTTTGTCTATTTTTGTTTGTTTATTTATTTATTTATTTATATATATTGGATTGTCAAATGTCGATATTTTGTTATTGGTTTGACCTCGAGCTATATGAAAATTCAATTTAAAAAATAATTTATTGAACGGATATTGGACCACCTGAGAGTTAGAAAAAAAAGAAAAAAAAAAAAAGACATATACAGCTGTTTCAGTGACTTCCGCAGTTGCAACTTACGGGGTCAAAAGGACAATTTCTTGGGTAATCCTGTCAAATAGGGCTTTTTTGTGGCCCAATAATAGCTTTTTGATAGACAAGGTCAGTCATTCGTCTTGAGCACGCGCCTCTTGTATTTTTAAATTATTGCCCCAGTATGTTTCTTCAGCCGTTACAACTTCATTCCAATATTATTCTTATATTTTCAAGGATAGAAAAAATTGAATAACATAAACTCAATAATAATAAAAATAAATATAAAAAAATTTCAAAGTTGTTACAAGTTATATAAAAAAATGTATAGTTTTTCTTGTTTTTTTTTTTTTTTTTTTTCAAATAGGTATATATATTCTTGACCTCCGAGTATTTTGTAATTCCCACGAGAGTATATTAACACAAGTAGATTGCCCCAAGGTAAGAGAAAAACATGCAAAAATTTTACATATCACAGGTACACGAGAATATTGAAGAATATGTTTGCACTGTTATTGAGAAATGAAGCCACTTCAAAAGATCTACCCGACTCGTCAAGAGGCACCTGTCGACTCTATGTAAGTTTGGATAAACTCAGTAGGTAAATTAAGTAAACTTTATTATTATTTATTTTTTCTATTTAAGCTATCGATATTTTTTGACATGGCACGGTAATAATTATCTACATACAACTGTCATAGACATTATATTTCAAGTAGAAAGACAGAATAGAAAAGAAAAAAAGTGATGAAATTTTTTACCATGACAAGCAAATATAAACTTTACAGAAATAATCTTTTGAATTTATTTTTACATCAACATACCAAGAAAAAATAATGATAATAATTATAATGATTAATTTTTCAACAAAGTATGATCTCGTAGGATAAATATTAGTCTGTAGTTTTAATACTCAGATATAACTTTTGAACAAGTTGTTGTAAACAAACTGGTAAGTACAAGCTTTAAGTAAAACAAAAAACTTGAAAGTCTTGAGGCCAAAGTCATGTTGAAAATTTTGGATATACACAAATATTTTATTATTCAAAACAAGTAATATTTATGTTTATACATATATATATTTTTATTGTAAAATATTATATCCACATGAAATGCGTTTTTTTTTCAAACTACCAGGTGCCGAAAATAATTCTCAAAACAGCCTGCAGGCATTTTCATTTTAATACTTTATTTCATTTCATCGTTTACTGTGTATATATATATTTTATTATTCACTATTATTTACATGACTATTGTTGAAAATGCTTGTAACACTTTGGAAGAATATATATCTATTTATAAAAGCACACAAGGACCCATCAAGATCGTGTGAAAATCCCTGAATAAAAAAAACTATAAAACCACAACAAGATAGAGTATATCTATTATTGTGTATATGAAATTCTTACAATATCACTCGGCCGGAAGATAGTAAGAAGCTTATTGATGGTATATGTACCCGTATAACTGACATGTATGCCGCCTTTTGCTTATTTTTTTTTGACAGCGGGTGTCCAAACAACATACTTTATGAATATCATCTTGGTTACCCAACAAACACAGTAACACAATTGTCTCGATTTTTCAAGTGAAAATTTTTTTTGGAGGAAAAAAATCATAAAGAAAATAAATAACCATTAAAATTTGACACTATTCTACGGTTTTATCGGTTGACATAATGGACAATTCATGTATAGTGCATATATGCATAACATCCGGAACAATAACATGTTTATGAAAAAAAAAAAAAAAATGGAAAAGAAATTGTTTAATACGTTAAATAATAAAATTTATATTGATCGAACTTTAAACTGTAGAAATTCAATAATTGTTTTTTTTTTTTTATTTATTTCAATTTCTTTTTTCGAAAATTGTTACAACGCATTATATTTTCTATCAAAATATATAATCATATTGCATTAATATCCCCTAAAAATCAGTCATGCATTTATAAAAACGTTATGCTGGTCTATTTAGCGAGTGTCCAAATGTATTTTGAAATATAAAAATTCGTACATGAATAGGCCCGTTATTCATCGCTAGACAAACACATCCCATCTAAGTGCGCATCTGTCTGTTCGTGGATCAAGGTAAACTATGCCATTTTTTGCACAGATCATTAGGCCAAATAATAAAAGATAATGTCTCGATTTTTTTCTATTTTTTTAAATAATATATACATTTAGGGTCGTCGAAATTCTATCTATCAATGGTTCTTACAGAAAAAATAAAAAAAAATAAAAAACTAACGTGAAATGACAATAAATGTTTGTAAATATACAAAGAGCATTGAATTTCTATCGGTTTTCATGGACAATATGGTGATATGCTCGTTGTTGTTGATGTTTTTTCTGGGCAAACTATTTTTATTCTTTTGTCTTTTTTCATATTTTTTTTATTTATTTTTTTGACAAGCATTGAATTGGTGTACATAAATAACGTCATTGTATACGTTAAAGTATATTAGTTTATTTGACGAGGTTTTGAATGTCATGAAAATTTGTAAAAATGAATTATAGATGTTGAAAATCTACGAGTCAATATAGTATGGGTTTGCTGATAGGTATATATTGTTTTGATAAATATATATACATATATATATTTTTTTTTTTACCGATGTAGAACAAATATATATAAATGAAAAATTGCATCAACTGGAAATAGTGTTTCATATTTTTATATCGAATCCTATTGGATTTTTTTATAGTCACAGTTTGACGTGTGTGTTACGACTGGGGAAAACGAACAGTAGCTAAACAGCAGATTAGTCGCGTCAAATAATAAAAGTATATTTGATCAACTGGTGCAGTTATGAATAGTTAGACTGCCAGTAAAGACGATTAATCGTACAACTCACAATAACATATAGATTTTATGGTTTCCTTTGTTGACGACTTTTATGTGACAAAATTTTTATCACACTTGTGTTTGACGCAGCAAAAATATTATTAAAAATTGATTCGTTTATTTTTATAATTTATTCGTTGTACTTTCGAATAATTATTAGAAAAAATAGTCAATTTACTCTAGTAGTCTAATCAAGCAATGCTTATTTTTTTCAATTTTTTTACTATTAATGTCGAGCCCTTTCAAAAAGAAATTTTAGAAAGAAACAGTAATTACTATTTTTTATTTCCTCTTCCCTATTTTTATTTTTTTTTTTTTTTATATTTTCGGTCATCATTCCTTCTGAACTGTACCGCAATACTTTTGTATGTGGGTTCATTGTATTTTTATATTTTCAATGCTACAGAGCATCTCTGGACCATAAACGTGTATACATTGCCGATTGGCTGGGGGCTCCCTTTTCGAAAATTCATTGGACCGCTCCTTTAAACGTGATTTTAATGATCCGATCCACAAAGGACATACACTGGATTTTGTATATATACCTTTCGTACTGAATGGACTCCTGATTAGGTGGTCTCAAACGATTTGTTACGCCAAACAATGGTATCTCTAATGCGATAATCTTTAACAGTACTACAGTAGTGACCTTGCATCATAGTGATGAAAAAAAAATTTTTTAAAATATACAATATAATTTCTAAAAGTATTAAAAGGATTTTTCGTTTTTTTTTTTTTTTTTTCGCTATTAGTATAATTTACGATGTATATTCATCATTGGAATAATTTAGTAACCTTGTCATTCTGTTTTTCTTTTAATGCGAAAAAAAATTTATTCATTTTACGATGTTCATTATAAGTTGGTACAGTTTAATGCTGATTAAATTTTTTGTTTGAACAAAAAAATCAATTCAGCATGCAATAAAAATTTTGTGTTCGAGTTATAAATTTGTAATGGCTAATGAGTCATTCAGTAATAATGACAGCCAAAGAATATTAAATTGACGATTAGCTGTAATGGTTGGTTAGCTATTCGTTATCACACAAATGTATACTACTTAATCAGGTATTTTAATAGCTTTATGTACACAAACGTACAGCAATTATATTTTGAAATTGAATTTTAAAATATTTTTCGGGTTGATATGAAGATTTTAATTCACGATAAAACATGATCATTATCGATCAATAATAATTTTTATGATCAAGTTAAATATATAAAATTTGTTGTGTTTTTTTTTTTTTCTTTTGATAAAGAAAATTAACGATCAATACGCGATTGATTTCGGTTTATCATAGAGGAAACATTGTTTATGATAGGAAAATACAAGTGCATATAAGTGTTGATGGTTTTGTGTCTTTTCTTTTCAATACTTGAACTGATAAAAGCGTTGGCACAGCAGGGAATTAGCATTTTATAGGCAGATGTGCCATGTGGCACGATGAGTTGATTCATAAAATGAGAACGCTTGCACCTTGCTCTAAACACAATCACAATCACCAAACCCCTATGCACATATATGTATTTTTATTTATTTTATTTATGTATTTTTTTTTTATTATTTCCATTGTTTTGCCGTTCAATGCGAATTTATTTCATACGTATACACCCTGCCGGAAGTCGATGGAATATTTTCGCCTATTTAACTCAGGCATTAACTCAAAATTACCGTAGAAAAAAAAATAGATTGTATCGTGTGTCAAGGTGAAGCTTGAAAACACTTTTATATACTTAATTAATTTATATACCGTGGATTAAAATCAAGATATTTATTCAAAAATTTATATAGAATTTTTTTTTTATTACTTAAATTTTCGGGCTTGTGGTGAAATGCCATGAAGAGATTATTTATTTTATACGGAATTTTTATCACTTAAAAATTCGTCTGGGTCAATGAGTCTGCAATTGTTTATTGGTTGAAAATAGACAGGGATCAATTATAACGTGGTTTAAATGAAAGATAATTTATCATTGAGAAACAATTGGCAAATAATTTTAGTGTCTGCAAAAAGTATCATTCAATTATCCTATTTATAAATCTATAGAGAATCAGAATTATCTTTGGCTCCAAAGTTAATTTTTACTAAATACTAATTTATAAATTTCGATTAAATGCCAATTATAGCTATCAATTGCTTAAAATATTTTCTTTGAAATGTTAAGTGCGTTGTAGCAATTAAATAAAATATATTTATGTAAATTTTATCCTTTTCAATTAAATAATTAACTCATTGAATTATATAATCAAATTAATAATAATTAAGCGAGTTAAAGATGCTTTTGTAAATATCATGATGGCACAAATGTAGTCTATTTTTTCTCATTAAATGAAATCTAAAATAATATTTTACTATTAAATTTTATTTTTTACCGTTTACTCATTTAATGTAAAACCAACAACTCGAAAAATATTCAACGAAACTCATCGAGAATGTTTTCACATTTTTTAACTGTATATTTTCCGGAATTACCGAGTCATATAATGTATTAACTTTTTTTTTTTTTTCCGACCTATTTTTCATTTTTATAAATTCTCAAAAGTTCTGGTCTATTCAATTTTTCAAACACGTTGAAATTTTTTAAATGTTTGTTTTTTTCAAACAATTAAAAGAATCTTATTATTATTTTAATGAGATAACAAAATAGGTCAACTATTATGTACTTATGTCATGACAGTTTGTACAAGTTTATGAAATTTTTTGAAAAAACATCCACTTCTTGCAGCGTATTTATTTTTTTCTCGGTTCTTGTTCATGACAAAGTATGTTGACCTTTGTCCTGAGGTGATATGAGGTGCTAGTATAAAAGTCAAGTAAAAAGAAAACAACAAAATGGAATTTTCCTTGGCCACGTAGTCCGTTTTATATAGCCAGAAGTGTAGGGTGGTTGTTGAGGTACGTGAGTTGCCTAGCAAACTTTAATCCATTTGATCGACTTTTGTTCGAGCTTGATGCTAATTTAAATCTTCGAAAAATCTTTAATTTCCTTTTAATGTCCAAAACAGCAAAAATTTACGATAAAAAATAACAAAAATTTCAATTCGCGTAAGAATAAAATACGGTGAACGGAATTATTTAATAAAATTTAAAAAATGAAGTCATCTAAACTATACAATTGACTGATTAAAGTACCGATAAAATATACGAAAGGCTTCGTATATATACTCATTCAAGTTTTGACCTTCTTGAAAACAATCCCTACTTTTGGAAGCCCTTCATTATCCTTTTGAACCACACAAAATACAATTTTCTGTTACTCAAGCAAAACTCTATTTCAACCCAAAACAATAACGATCTATTTTATATACATATAGAAACCCATCAAACACTACAGTTTGCTATTATTTCATTCTCTCTTGTTCTCTCTTATTTTCAAATCAAACGCGATGTATAGTATTAGAGCTAATTAAATATCAAATTGCAATATTACCCCTTGATTTGAGTTCGATCCTACATTCGAGAATTTTGAAAATTTATAGACATTCTCAAATATCAAAGACAGTATAGATTTTTTTTTTATTTCTACTGATGAACTGGAGAAGATGAGTAGATGTGTTTGTACATCAACGACCTCGTCATCATTTCGTATACTCAATTTCGAAATAGAATGTAATTATTTCAAGCCACCCTTTAGAAAAATTGATCCACAAGATTTTTAAATTTAATGCATTACTTTCATTTTTAAACTGTTAAAAATTCATTTTCGCTGTTAGTTTTTGTTTATGAAAAAAAAAATAAATAAATAAAACATTCGAAATTCATATTATTACTTTTTTATGTTTATTTTTTTTTGCTGATGTACGGATTTTCACTGAACCTTGTTATTTTGAAAATACAGGATATAACGAGGGTCCATTGGAACTTGGTATATACAATCATGTTCAGCTGCTGAACATGGCAATAATTTTTTTTTTTTTTTTACTCATTCTTGAGTGACTTTACTTGCAAAGTTTGAAAAATTCTATAGGAATTTCCATGGAGAATAATAAACTTTATAATCATCTTGTTTAAAGTAAAAAAAAAAAAAAGACAAGTGGAGGAGAAATGAAAGAGTAATTATTTTTTAAATACATGTATATTTGATATATTATTAACACAAAGTGTTTCATTTAATCCTCACTGTTGAGTATATTTTGTTTTTTTTTCTAAAATTCTACATATTATTTTTTGTTGAAATACGTGAGCTTTGTCGATGCACTTGGCTTTCTAGGCTATAAACCGAGGCAATATCTGTGTGTAGAAAATGAGGGTTTTGTAGGGATTTACAGATGTCAAATGTTTTTCTAGTAGCAGCTGTATTGGGCGGATCGTGCCACAGAAAAAGGGGGCACGCGTGTATATTCTCTATGAGATTCAATATATATCTCGCAAATTCGGTAAATCGCTATATGAATATATCCATAGGCATATATTTTTGCACATGCAAAGGGGCACCGACATGAATATCGAGTTACTATATAAATACCTTATACTATATCTATCTCCCCGAGGGTATATAATATCCCGACTTGAAATACAATGACATATAATACACCCATGCATCCACTGGTTGTGTATTAGCATCAGTAATGGACTTTGTGAGGGAGATTTTGATGACCCCCAATTCGACTTTACTTAATTTGACAAAATCTCTTGTATCGACATTGGTGACATAATATTCACATCAAAAAACAATTATTTTATTTGCTTTATTCATTTTTTTTCTGTCTCTAATTTTTATAATCCTATGGATTTTTTTTTTTTTTTCAAATTAAATGTAACATTTAAATTTAATGAGAAATTAGCTACTGAGCCAAATGCTTTTTTTTTTATATTTTTTTTTTTGTAATAAAAAAAAACTATAAATTTTATTTAATGTCTATTAATAGAAAGAATTTTTTCAAGATGTATTGCTCAATTCGTCCTACTGACTGGTCCGTAAACTAGAAAAGTTATTTGTCGGTGAAAAAATTCGAACCAGATGTCCGACACGATCTGACAATTTGTACACAAGACAGAGTTGTATCTGCTGGACTTTCATGCCCGGATATAACCAAGTCAGTGTTGAAAAATAACAAAAAATTTATTTCTATATCAGTGTCATGTATTTTATTGAAACAGGGATGTTTCAACTCAAGTCCACACCCACTGATTGAAATTAAATAGAGGAGGAATAACTACAACGTGAAGAGGACAAATGTTTTGAGAGACATTCAATGAGGCAAGCAGCAATTTATATATTTCATAAAAGCTGACTTAGCAGATGACTGGTGGCAAATTAAAAAAAATTTAAATCATTGCATTGAAATGGTCAAATTATGCATCAAGTTATCGTATTTTGTTACGTGTACAGTGTCCTATTAACAGTTATCATTTTTATTTTTTATATAAAGGGATTGCTCAGCAAAATGGAAAATTTTGTACATACAATTATTGTGGTCAACCGAGAAAAATACAAAATATTCAGAAAACGAGATTGGGTACAGGTGTAGAGACGAGATTTCAGCCAACAAAATCAGGTCACGTGCTTGACAAGTCGTATAGAGTTTTCAAATTTTGGCTAACCACAACAGAAATAGTAATAACAAAACTATACAAAACTTGTTGTTAAATTTTCTCATTAAATGATACATAATAATAAAAAAACTCAATTAAAATTTTATTTCTATGTTTATCTCAAATTTTCACAATGGAAAAATTTTATTTTTAAATAAATCGTTTGATCAGGGGTAAAATAAAATGTTTGTGATATAGATTTCAGAAAATAACTGGTATTTTTTTTTCCTTATCCAAAAAAAAAAAAAAAGACGAGAATATTTTTCTCTAGATAAAACGACAAAGCAGAATAAGTTAGTTATAAGATTGAAAACTTCTTTGAACTTTGTGAAGAGGGTTCATTGGTGAAATAAGGTGCGAGAGTTTTAGATGGATTCAACTGGAAAGCCACATGGTGAAAGAGCAACGACCACAATCGAATCGGACGATTGCCAAAGCGACTCACGTAGGTCGTCGTGATTCTCAATTAACAGCTAAAGAAGCTTCAGCCAAAGACCAATGCAGTTCACTGTATCAAAACTGAAGTTTGTACAAAACGAGAAGATAAAAAAACATAATAAAATTACTTGATCATATCTTGAACTTGACAAAATGTAAAATTTAATTTTTCTTTTTTTTTTTTTTCATCAAGATATTGAATGATGATTAAAATGAAAATAATTATAGGCAATTTCAATGTTAAATCATTCGTGAAATATGATAAATATTTTATCAATTAATAATCTAAAAAATTCCAACTAATTGTTATGGAGAATAATTTTGAAAAAATAAATAACAAGTACAGTTATTATTTTTTTTTTCACATCACTGATTGAAAAATAAAACGAACGTTATTATAAAAAAAAAATAAATGAAAAAAATATCATACAGGATGTGAATTAATTCTCCGAGTATACACGCATGCACTAGAAAATTGACATTGATATTCATATTGTCATTAAAATAGTCTAAATTGTTGTTAAATTGAAATGTCAACGATCGATATTGTTTCGCATCAACAAACATTTGCATTTTAAGTTGATATAACAATCACATATTTACCCATCAAATTAATCAAGCCAAACAAAAGTAATTTTAGTAACATTGACGTATAATTTTGTGGGTACTTCCGCTTATTTACAAAAGGGAACTTTGCAATATTATTTAACCAACGACTCTTCCTCCGGTTTTGTATATGAAAATAACAGTTTCACTTTAACATGATTCCCATCTCAAAAACGCATTGCCTAATCACAATTCTAATTAATAATTATACTGTATTTCATTGTGTCAAATTTAATACTCACAGATAACTTTCAACTGAACTTTTTAATATTCAAAATATCAGTATATGTAAACCTATCTACGTCAATCAATTTTAATGATTTCAATACTTGAATATCATGCATGAAATTCATCCATTAATACCTCGAAAATAAAAATGAATCAAGCTTTGTTATTTAAACAAAAAAGTTATAGGAATTTCAATAACGAATATTTACTGTGCTTTGTTAAAATTAGGGAGAAAATCTATATTGCACGAGAGCTGCTTTTTTATTAATTTTTATTACTAAAAATATAAAAATAAAATGTATATGTCTCTACTCTCTATACTTTCAAGTCCAATATATAAATATATTTTTTTCCAATAATCCTTCAGTGGTTATTCATCAAAGAAAATATCACTGGGATATTTTTTAATAAAATGAAATAATTATAACTAAATTTACACAAGAATCCAACAAGTTTATTTTCTTTAAGCTGGAGTTTCTTCGTTGCAAAATTTAATATACAATATCCCGTAGCCGGAACTTATATTACAGGGAATAAAAATAATATCATCATGATTAAACTGTGTATCATTTTTCGAAGCTTGTTTAAATGTAAAAGGAAATAATTTACATAGTTAAATATTAAAACTAATATAAAATAATTTATATATAAAATCCGGGAATTGCTCGAAATATTCGAGTATTAAAATAAGTATATTTCTTTTCTATTTAAAACGACTTGATGTATATATTTTTTTTTTCTATCATCTGCCCTGCATTCGTTAATTTTCTTGTCAAGATACTATTTAAGTAGTGTCTAGGTTTTTCGCGTTCTCGAAAAGAAAAAAATAGTTTACACTTTGATGCAACACAAACAGATGTCCGACAGGCAATCCATATAGATACATTGAGGAAACGGCATGGGTCTCCGGTAATTTTTTTAAGTATATAAAACACGTGAAGTGATTTCACTTTTAGAAAAGTCCATAGAGACTCGTAAATATTCTCTTGAAGCTTTCAACTACTCCACTCAATGGTTTGAGTGTTTGACAAAACGGAAGTATATTAAAAAAAATAAAATATTTTATAAATAGAAATATAAATAAAATCGACATTGGTAATTAATTATGTTAAAAATAAAAAATAAAAATAAGAAGATCAATGAAATTTATTTTGTTAAATTTCATATGGAAATCAACAACATCATATATAATATGTAAATTTAAGACGTCAGAGTTTAAAAAAAAATTATAAATACGGATGTTATCGTAACATGACCCGGTAGGAACAACAAAAGCAACAGATAAAAATCAGACCTTTGTATGATTAGAATTTTTAGATATTTATGCGTAACTGATATGCTAAATAAAATGGTAAATATTCACTGAGCAACAATACGCTATAATATATATATGGACTATTTGTAGAATATTTTGACAAGCTAATTTGTCCTTGTCGTTTTGTGTCTCACGATAAAAAACCAAGCAGTTTATTTTTTTTTTTATTTAATTCTTTGGCAATAAATTCATCACTCAGAGATTTTGTCAAAATCAGGATAGTTAAAAAAGTGAATAAATAAAAAAACATTGATAAATAAAAATTTAAAAAATAGTTACAATCGATTTACCTCTTTGATGGCTCCGGATGCATGGAAGATTGATTTCCCGGTTATGCGATCTCTCGACGCTTGATCAAACACAGTTTTGCAATTTTAGCTGCTTTGTTTGTTTTTCCTGCAACAAAATAACAAAATTATATTATTGTTATTTTAAAAATAAATGAATAACAGTCAACAATAAATAACACAACAAAAAAGTGACATTTTACCGATAATCGCATCGTAAACAAACTAATTTTTATACTGAATAAATAAATTAATTTCTATTAAAAATAATGATGATATGATTGATGATACAATTCAATATTTGAATAATTTATGATTTTTTTCAATATAAATAAGAGTAATAATTCTATATTTATATCACAATTATTTATCAAATAATAAATTAAAATTGTATCATAAAAATTATTGTAAATAAAATATAAATATTGTATGGTGTTTTTTCATAAATTTAAAAGATTTATCATTGAAAAATGAAATATTTTTGACAAATATAAATAGTTTGATTAATAAAGTTATTTATAAAGTTTGATTTGGCTATGAATATCTATCATGTCGTATGTAAATACAGGATAGAGTGTGTTTTTCCTGAAATTATAGGGATTACGATAATTATATATTATACCCAGGTGAGTGTATAGTCATTGCTACGTGAAAGTGTGGGTTTTACTAAAGCCACTCATTGATCCAAGTAATCGATACTTTTAATACTGTTTTTATACCGTATGCAATATGCATAACTGGAAGATATTTAATTTTTTTTAAATACAACATTAACATATTTTAAAAATGCAATATTATTATCAAGTTTTTTGTTTTTTTTTATTAAAAAAAATAAATAAAATAATAAATATATGATGAAAAAAGAAATAATTGTCTAAAAAACTTGATAAACTATACAAATTATAATTTGTTAATGGAAAAAAGCTTAGGTCATATGTCTTTAAAAACCCTACGAAGAACGTGACTTTACCCTCAACTATCAGAATATAATATTTATCTTTGAAAAAATAAAATAAAAAAAACACAAAATACATATTTTCTATATGATTAAAAAGAAAATACATGACAAGTAGCTGTATTAGAAATAAAATTTATATCTTGACTCAACCTCACGTAAATTAAATGGCATAATATTGTGACAAAAATTGCGTTTCTATTTAACAATATTTTTTGTATTCAAGCGTGTAATTTTAACGGTGGGTGGTCTAAAATCTCTCAATCATTTTTTGTATAGACCGTTCCTCTTTACCTCCTCCTAATATGTATACATTTTTTTTTGTTTTTTTTTTTTCCAACAGACATAAAGGGTCAAGTATTTTATTATTTGGATTTAACGACCGGATAAGTATGGTCGAGTGCACTAGTAACTCTGAGGACCAGCCTAGTTTAATATACATTCATACTTTCGCAATATTTCATCTCTATTTGCTGAGTGTATATGTTGAATTCAAAATGAGAGTTTCAAAAAAATAACACGATGAGTTGACTTGTATACATCAAATGAAAATAAAACATTCTCATTGACAATGACATCAAGATAATTTACATCAGTCTGTATCATGTGTTATGTGAAATAACACAATATGTGAATATTATGTACATATAAAGCATAAAGTGTACGAATTTACAGTGTGTATTGCTTCAGTTTGTAGTTACAAATTGATGGAATCAATGTTGAAGAGGAGAGAGAGATTGTCAGTGTGTATATATTTATTCCAGGTATGTTATTTAAATATACAAAATGTACAGGAAACAAGCTTGCAGTAGTTGTACATGATTGGGTAGTGTCTCTGAGTTTTAGTGTGGTTGGTTCAGGCACATTGCATGAACTGTGTATTTCTGCATTGACCACAAACATGACCCGAGTTGATTTATCTGAACTCAACTAACACTTGATTCTTCAGTACTGACTATTCATCTATATGTAAAAAAAGAGAAAATAAAAAAAATTAAATTCTTTTTATTATTTAAAATTGTTTTTCAATAGTAAAAAATATGAAAGTAAATAAATACCTGTATTTCGATTTAAAAGAAAATAATAAAAAAGAGTTAAAGTCACTGAACAATCCGTTGCAGTCTTTGCATAGGCAAAGTGCAAACAAACCAGTCACATATGGACATCAACTCTTTTTTTTTTTTTATTTATTCGCGGTGTATTAACCAACTCTCAGCCACTAAAACAACATGACTACGTGACATTGAAGATACTCGAGGTGACCACAAAATCCATGCATATATATTTCTTTCTGTGTTGTCTCATCGCTTGGTGACTCTGTGTGTACCACAACCATTATTTATTTTTTTCAATCATACAACTGTCTTTTTCCTGATGACATTAATTTTTTTTCCTTTGATACACATGTTTATAAGTGTATTTTTTTTATGTCCATTTCCGGATGACAGTATGAAGAAACTCGATATACTCACATTCCAAAAACGCTGGTGTACGTGTGTCATTTGTCTGGATTAATGAAAGTCTTTATTTTCAACATCTAAAAATAATTAATCAAGTAGAATTATTATTCAAAAAATTAGTTAGTTATGTTTTTTTTTTTTTTTGGTATTAATTTATTTTCTACATTATTGTCTAGTTATAAACTTGAAAATAATATTCTATGAATAAAACATTAATAAAAATTAAAAGAGAAAAAAAAGCTAAAAGAGGTGACATGCTGTGTGGGCATGCGGATGTTTGATTTTTACATGCGGGAAACAAACAAAAACAATTTTACGAGGTACAAATATAGGGAAGAAAAAAGAAATAGTACAGAAGATATACATACACATATATAGATGAAGTTCTCTATTTTCTTAAGTACAGCTGCAGTATTATGTAGTCATTCAAATCAACCTCAACCCCAGTAAAAATATTGACTAAGCATATGGATCAAGTTGAGTAGTCTTGTTATTCAGCTTCATATATTATTACACACTTTTTTTTCGTCTCAAAAATGATTGATATAATAAAAAATAATTTTTATTGTCTTTATATATGTATTTAAATATAATAAAGACATTCAAAAATAAATGTCTTGATAATGTGTTTCGACACGTGTAAAAGTAGAAGGATAAAAAAAAATATGGGAAAGAAATATTTAAAGCTTTCAAAGTAAACGTCAACACAATATCATGACGACAGCTACGGATTGCTACAGATACTCGCCGCAAATGCAATGGAATTCAAGTAATGGAGACACCCATGCACCTTGGTATGTAGACGTGCGTTAACATGTGTGGTATGATGATCAGGTATATATAGATATCATAGGAATCACGTTTAAAGCAAAACGTATGAACCATAAACAACACAAAGATCCAACAGTGCTGTTAATGTGATCATTCAATCTTTGGTATGTTCGCCTGTTGTCAATGAAATGTGTGTATAGATGTATGTGTAGATATCAATTGATGGTCCGTCACCAAATCAAGTCTTACAAGCTTACATTTATACAGCGATACACACGGACATTAACAACACAGATAAACGCAAATTGTGAGGATAAATTTAGCTCTACGCAAACAGCTTTAAACGCATAAATTGGTATTTCATTTGCATTTTACGTTGAGAAAATATTGAAATTATTTTATGAAAATTTTTAATGACTTAATAATATTCAAGAGTTTTACGATTGACCCTGTGACAAGTTGATCTTTAAGTTGTTAGCTTGTGCTTATTACAAGCAAATATATATATATTTAACAAATAAATATCAATAGAAAAATAAATTTTAAAATGTAAAATGGTGACATAAAATGTTAGAATTTTATACTGACTTTTAAAATTATATTTTAAGAATACATAAAAATTTAATTTATTGAAGTAACTGAAACACTTTTCTTTTCTACAGTCGGAAGTGTTTCACTGATGAATGACAACGATCAGACTATGTTAAAAGCTCGTAACAGACACAGTTACATTTTGAGATATCTTGAATTTGTCATTTTACTAAAACCCCAATATATATATATATATATACATAAATTCCCCTCAAAATCGTAATGTTCATGTAAACAAAAAGCTTTTAAGATGTCTTTTTTTTTATAGATTTAATGATTTTTGTTTAAAAATTATTTTTACAAGGTGTATTTGAAAATAGTTGTGATTATTTATTTATTATGAATATTTTTGATGATACAAGAACAAAAAAATTCAGATATATAAACACGAAAAAGACAAGACACGTGTCTTACATTTTTTATTCTCTTATAAACGTACTGACCTCACTCAACAAAATAAAAAAAAAAATAAACTGTGTAGATTAAAGTGAATGTAAAAATAAAGAAAAATCAATTGTATTTTTATATATAATGCATAGGTATATTAATTCGTGGTTTAATTTTTGAAAATAATAAAAAATTAAAATGATAAATAAAAAGCTAGAAGGTAACTAAGTATTGTTATATATATATATATTTTGTTTTCCTCGAAAAAAAATATAGGTATATAGAGCGGTGGCGCGGGCTATGAAGCTGTATAGACTTCAATGTTGTCAAAAGTATTTGTTTACAAAAAAAAAAGACGAATATATTCAGCAAAAAATAAAGAAAATAAAAGTACTCACTTTACATGCGTAGACAGACCCACACTTGTTTAACAGCCAAATCATCATATCAT
>JAPYYR010000012.1:0-82942 GCA_030523065.1 Aphidius colemani | reverse complement strand
ATTTAGAATATAATCTAATTATAAATTCAATTATCAACGGGCTTCAATAAATATATCAATTTAATATCATTTTACTATTGTTGCATTGAAACATCATCATTTCTTTAAACTAAAACAAATCAAGAATAATTTAAAATATATCAAATTATTTTTTAAATTAATTTAAATCATTATGTCAAAGGTAAAGAAGTGTATATTTAATATTTGGAATTTTTTATTTTTTTTACTTAAAGTATTAGAAGTTATTTTAAAAATTTTTTTGGCAAATAGCTTGACTAATAATTAGCAGGGCTTTTATTTCCATTGAACACTTGTCATTCTTTTTTTACCATTAACTCCAAACAATGGTTGTTAAAAATAAAAAAACAATATACTAAAAATAGGTCATTTATTTAAAATATATATTTCCTTTCATTCTGTCATTTATTTTAGTGAAGAAAAATTAAAAATAATATTGAAACGTTTCTATGAAAACGCCAATAAAATGAAAAAAAAAATTAATTAACAACTTGATAAAGATTCCTGAAACTGTCAGTAAAATTCATGTTATGAATAAAATGCCTTGCGGCTTTTTCTATATTCAGAATCAATTTTAATATTTATATACATTTTTTTTTTAAATTAATCTCCCCCATATGACGATGTTATATTTAGCTGGTCATACCAGACGATGCTTCTGCAAATAATATACAAAAATAAAAAAACCTTTAATCTGCGTGAAAATATGAAAATATATTGAAAATAAAAAGCAAAAAAATACAAACATATCGATTAGTATTGCCAAAGAGAGCTTTGCCTGTATATTGGCCAAAAATAAAATATAAAAAAACAGTAATAACAACAAAGCCAAAATAGGTTGAATAATAATGAAAGTTATTTTTTACATCAGCAAAATCAGTATGTATGCAAAAACGAAAAAAAAAAACAGTGTGTATGTTTGATTTTCGCCAGTCACGATTTGCTTCAGGTGCAGCAGTTGATTATTTTCAATACTATTGGGAAATCTCTCGGCACAAACGATGAGTCTTTAAACGAAAAAATCAATGCTTTCACTGCTCCACGACGACAATATTCTTCTATTTTTATTACCTATTTAATTTACGTTATTTTCACTTTGAAAAAAAAAAAATAATTAATTAAATTAATTAAATATCTACACAAAGATACTAACGTATATCAAAAAAATGAATAAAAAAATTATCAAAAGAATAACTCTCCAGACTTTGTTATATGATAAAATGTCAATTTAATTTTTTTAATTTACAAACAATTATTTTATTATAATAATATACATTGTTACAATTTCTTTCCATTCATTTTTTTTTTTTATTATTATTATTTTAAACATTGTTTGTTCTTACTGAATGCAACAAAATTTCCGGAAGTTAGGACACTAATTATCCAGCCGGAAGAGTACTGCAATTTTTATTTTTATTTATTTTGATTATTTCATCATGCGCATGCCTTGGGGGTTAATAAAAATATATATATTTCAATGTGTGTGTGTGATAACAGGGTGGTTTAACCCACGTGGCGCAACACCGTGCTGTCAGTTTGCCTCCGCGAGTCATTCAGTGAATGTCGTGATTAGATAATTCGTGTTGATAAATAAATTAAAAAAAAAATAAACTAAATAAGTGCGTTGTAATAATAATAATTGTTTAAAATTAATATCACCATTATCATTCTATGATATTTTCGAAACCTAAACGAGCAAGTGCATTTTGTTAGTTAAATTTTTTCATTATTAATTAGCTGATTTTTGGGTAAGTTTAGATTGTTTTATTGTTTATTTTTATATTTATAAAATATAAAAATAACTTTAATTAATTGAAATGGATGTTAGAGTTTAATTAATTATCTTGAAAATAAAAAATTATCGTAATAGTTTAATTACGTATATGTACTTGTTAAAAGTGCTCGTCAATGTCGTTGTTATTTGCTGTCAACTTTTCAATCATCGTGTTAAAGTTTTATTGACTTTTACGTAAATGAGTGGTTTTTAAAAAATTTATTACTACTGTCTGTGTTTATTTATACAATGAATATATGTGTGTGAGTTATTTTTTTTTTTATTAGCAATTTAAAAACTCAATGAAAATATTTATCTAAATTAATTCTGCTAATGAAAATTTAAAAGAATTTTATAAGCAAATTATTTTTTTAAATAACAAAATCTTGTTAATTATTTAAAAATATTATCTTTGTTTTAAATTTTTTCCGGTAGAAATTTTGATAAGCAAATATTTTTTCTAATGGTTTTTTAAAATTATTTTTATTAATTTATTTAAAACGAGTTTTATATCGACTAAAATTTGCATTTATTTTATCATATTTACTGTGTTAACTATAATAGTTTTTGGTAAATATATTTGATTAGATACAAAGTGTTATGTAGAAATAAATTGATAAGGCTTCTAATGGTGTGTAAACTGATAGATAAATAATTTTTTTTTATGCATAATGTGTTTTAGTTTGGATAAATTTGAAATAAAGGGCGTATAAAGTGCTTTTGACTCCCGTTGAGATTTATTTTTCATTTTTTTATTTTTTTTTTCTCTGTTTTTGATACGACGTCTGGCCTTGACGTTTCGATAAACACCCAACATTGCAACGTCGTTTAATATATATATTCTTTGTTTGTTAATACTTAAAAAATAATATAAAAAATTATATAGTCAAGGGCGGATATGAACTCTTTGTTACTCTTAAATCTGACAAATTGATTGCAATTTTCATTTTAAAATGACTTTTTCAATTATAAAATTTATATACATATTTGTTAATTAATATTTGCTTTTGTTCATTATGAATTTTTTTATAATAAAATAAACAAAGGAATTGTTTTCGTTTATTTTTACAAACAAAATTACAATATTCAACGACTCGAATAAAAATGACTTGGGGCGAATATAAATTTACAAAAATAGTTTCAACAAAAATAAAAATAGATGAATTTATCAATTAAAAAGTTGGCTTCGTTCATTTTGTTATTTTAATTATTTTTTTTTTTAATATTTCATTTAATTAAATTTACAACTCGAGTGTATCCATCAAATCAAAGTTTTTATTTTTCAATGGCTGCACTTCAGTATTTTTTTTTTCATATTTATAAATTTGGATATTGATAAAAATTGTGTAGATAAATTTAAATCAAACAAAATTAATATTATGTCTATTTGACTGTCTGAATGTATTTTCATATTAAGTTAATTGAAATATTTATTTTTAAAATTTCTATTTAGAAAATTTTGTTTTGAATTTAAATTATTCGAATATCAGAATTAATTAATTTTCGATATATCCTACGGGTGCTTGATATATATGCATACTAAATTAAATTCAATCAATTAATTATAGATACATTTTATAAAATATATATATTCAATTGGAATATTTACCTGAGAAATGTTTGCAACGTGACAAAATAAATCATTTAGAATATAATCTAATTATAAATTCAATTATCAACGGGCTTCAATAAATATATCAATTTAATATCATTTTACTATTGTTGCATTGAAACATCATCACTTCTTTAAACTAAAACAAATCAAGAATAATTTAAAATATATCAAATTATTTTTTAAATTAATTTAAATCATTATGTCAAAGGTAAAAAAGTGTATTTAATATTTGGAATTTTTTATTTTTTTTACTTAAAGTATTAGAAGTTATGTTAAAAATTTTTTTGGCAAATAACTTGGCTAATAATTAGCAAGGTTTTCATCTCCATTAAACACTTGTCGTTCTTTTTTTACCATTAACTCTAAACAATGGTTATTAAAAATTAAAAACAATATACTAAAAATAGGTCATTTATATAAAAATATATTTCCTTTCATTCTGTCATTTATTTTAGTGAAGAAAAATTAAAAATAATATGAAAACTGTCCTAATAATTGTCTTGGAAATAAAACTTATTACAAATAATTACAATAGAAATTAAAATCTAATTAAAAATATAATCTGATTATCATTTGACCAAGCGAAAGTATTTAAAACTTTAAAAATTAAATATAAAAAAAAATTAACCAAAACATGTTACTTAATTATCTCGACTAATCACATACCTGAATTCAACATTATTATTATATATCAAAAATATAACCACAACTATTTAACACAAATAAAATTTACCACTGCAATGGAATAATTTTGTACTCTCATCGTTATCCAATTACCAAACTGGACAACAAATAACCATAAAAACTTTTCATTAAAACACACATGAAAAAGTTTTTAATTAATACACAAATTTACACTCAATTTATAAAATACAAAATTTATCTTAATATCATTTCATTTATCTTTAAAACATACATGTTTTATAAATATGAAAAAAAATATATTTATATTTGTTTTTCGTTCATTGCGCTGTTTCATATATTTTCAATATATTTTTCATCTCAAAATAATTATCAGTACGAGTCAACTTTTTTTGTTTCATTTCCATTAATCCTCATTTTAGTTTATGCATTTTTTTTTAAATTATTTTTTTCTAAACTTTAATTTCATTTTAAATCATAAAAAAAATACATATATCTAAAAAATAAAAATAGTTTTAATAAAATATATATGTTATTTGATTTCCAATAATATTGTACATTTGTGATTGAGTCTAAAAGTGTATAAAGCAATCAAATTTAGCCTGAGGGGGTTACGGAAGTAAAGCTTAGAACACATCTTCTGGATCCACTTGGTCGATCACTCAATCATCCTCTTTTCATTCCCCCAAAAAACATCCCTCTATATTTTTATCATCTTTCACCTTCAATTGACTCTCTTTCTCTCTCATTTTTGGTCTCTTATTTTATCCTCTTAATATTTTTTTCTTCAACGCAGCTTTTTGCAATTTCAACATCCCTTCAGGATCTTTTTTTTTACTTTTCTTTTTCTTATTTTTGTCGTAAAAAGTCAGATAGCCCTTGATTAACACCCACGCGACCACATTTTTGCTTGAGGGTCACACTAGAGACAATATATACATTTGGATCTACCTTTTTTTTATTTATTTTTTTTTTTTTTATTACGAGATTGTTGGATATTGGTAACTATTTTTTGTAACCGCAGGGGATCAATTGACAAACGCATGTCTATTACAAATTTGCTGAATCGAAACGCTGACCTATTTTAACAATTGAATTTTTTTTTTTTTAAATAAAATATCTAATGAACATTTCTAGAAATTATTTCCACAAATTATGTCTAAAAGTCATTTCTAGAAATTTTTTAGAAAATATCTCATAAACATTTCTAGAAATGAGTTGACTTTAGATAACAAAAAAAAATAAAATCAGAAATTAAACTGTATATTACCTACAGTTTAGATTGAATACTTTACTACATATCGAAACGATTTAAACGTAATTCTTTTTCTTATCTGAAAATATACATATATATTTTCAAAGCTCGTTGAAAGAAAAGATTGGCCAGATTGGATTCGGTGCAGTTTCGATTCATACTATCACACACATTTTTTATATATACATTTTATATCTTATATACTTCTCGGTTATATATTACTTTTCATTTGGTCTTTTATACCACTCATTTCACCTTACACTTGCCAATCCACATTTTACTATTTTTTATTTTCTTCATACGTATTTCTAAAAAAGGATAAATAACATTTCAATTTTTTTTTCTTTTATTTCTAAATGTGTAGAAAATTTAGTTTATCAAGATTTACATAGTGCCAATTATATTCAAATACTTTTAATAATTTATTTCTCTTTATTTTTCGTTTTTAAAAATAATTTTAATACATTATTATTTTTATTTACTTGTCCATTTGAATAGTATTTTTTCGTATTTTTATTTTCAATTGAGTGTGATGCTGATGATTGGTGTAAATAAAATGTATGAAAAAAAATAAAATCAAAGAGATTTGTGTAGGAAAAACGAAATATCACCATTAGACCAAGTGTCCATAGAGAGTTGAAGAAATTGAACAACTCTTGGGAGCAATATATGGTGTCTACTGAATTGAGAACGACTCTGAGATTATCAAACACATGTTATATATGATATTTTTTTATCTACGTACTTTTAGACTTGCTCTGATAATTTTTTTTCAACTAAAAGCGAAATTTTAATGTATAAATTTTTTTCTTTTTCATTTTTTTATCCATTTTTTATCGTTTCTTCAAAGGTTTTGTTTTACGTGTATATAAGGATGATGTGATCGATGAATAGAACAAAGAGAGATCGTCAATCAACTCTCACCCTGTCTCAATAAAAATAAAAAACACAGATATGTTGAAAAAAAATAAAATAATATCATGAAATTCTTGTATTTCGCGATAGAAACAAAACGAGATATTCCTCTTTTCTTTTCGATTTATGATGAAAATATTTATTGAATTTTACTTTGATATTTCAAGTGTCAATACGTTAAAGACTTTCAAGAAATTAATAACATATTTATTATTTTTTTTTTATTTTATAAGCATATTTTATCGGCAAAAAGGTAAAAATTTAATTTATAATACAAAAGTTTTTATTTATTTTTTTTTCAAGTTTTTTTTTTATATATATTCTATTTTTTTTCAGCGAGAAAAATAATAGATAGTCGTCATTAGTCGGTCTAGTAAAATATATAAAAATACCAAAAATATAATGATGGGGTAAACACATGTATTGTTTATTAATATTTATAACTTTTAGTTGTCATGAAAATATCAAGAGACCATTACCACCCCTGAAAATTCTTGGTTGTTATTATTCCTGTTATTATTTTCGTGTCTCAATGTTATACGGTCCTTCATTTTTATACAACTGCACTATTTTCTTTTTTTAAATATTTTTTTTTTTCTAGTATTTTTATTTTTGTGCCGAAGGGTGAATCCACGTTGTCTCGTCCGGACGAATTGATATAGAAGAAAAAGACATGGAAAAATAAGAGAGGGTGAATCTGTGTACATCAAAAACTACCCCCCTGAATTTTTATTTTTTCTTTTCTATCTTTACTCCTTATTCTTCTTTCTATAGATTTCAATATCAGTATATTTTATTTTTTTTTATGGTAGACAAAAAAATTTACGTCGGTATTATTATCGCAAGAAATTTTAGCTCAATTTTTTCGAGAAAGCATCCAATGCATTGCTAGTATATTGTCGATTTTTATATTCCTTTGTCTTTTTTTTTTTTTTTCTGTATTTACACACCCTCATTGGAGCTATGAAATTATCTTGAAGAACAAAAGCCACAATTTTTCTACTTGAGATAAAAATAAATAAATATATAAAATCAGATAATAAAATTTTATCGGGATTAATTTTATTAGAGTTATATTTTCATGAAAATCTTTATCAATATCATTGATTTTTTCTTTTTATTTTCTTCAATTTATTATTGTTCTTCTTGAAATATTTGGACATTTTATATTTATTGTTTTTTCATATTGTTAAATTAGTTTTTAAATTGGGATTTTATTCTATTTTTTTTTTTACTATCAAGGTTTTGTTTAAATATCAATGATGACATGCCACTGGCTAAATTATATTAAATTGAGGAAAAAAAAATACCGGAGAAAAAGAAAAAAAAAAAGAAAATTGTGTTCGAAAAAGTAACGAGCAGGATGCCGGAAATCCTTTTGGCGCCAACGAGTAGTTTTTTGCAAGGTCAGCTCATTTAATCTCAGCCTAGAAAAATTATATAAAAAAAAGAAAAATTTACAAAGATTATTCATTTTTTTTGTAGCCTAATTTTCATAATATTCTTGATACAAAGTGAATACAAAATTCATGAATTATGTCAAGTAAAAAAAAGCTCCATTTATCTTTTTGATTTATAAAAAGAAAAATACAAAAATATTGTATTCAAACAATAGTTTGACAGGAAAATAAAATGAAATTATATATAATTTTTTTTTCTTTTCATCTAAAATCAAATGGATTAAAGTGGTTGATGAATTCTCAGTATTAAGGGGTGTGTTTGAATGCGTCAGTCGTGACTAAGATACAATAAAAAAATTATAATAATAATATAAATTGGTTGGGAAGTTGAAGCATGTCACCTGCAACCCCTCCGAGTAAAACAAATGGAAAATAAAAAAAATCAAAAGAGGGAACAATCTTGCCACCTGTCAGCTGAATTATTAAATGCAATATTGTTTCACAAAATTTTGAAAAGTAGATATAAACCATTTGTATATTAAAAAATAAATTTCGGAAAGTTATTTATTTATTCAACTTAAATGTATTTCATGGTTTTTATTTGTTTTTTTTTTTTTTTGCTGTAAATATTGAATGATTTGGTGTCAAGAGATATTTCCGCTTAGTTGGCTGACAAGAAAGGAAAAAAAAATAAATTTTTTATCAAGTCCAAAAGTCAAACTTGTGGCTCGATTGACCCCATGAAAAATTTAAACTTTTTTTTCTTTTAAAATAAGAAAATTGTTCAAGAAAAAATTGAATTATTTAAGACGGAAATAAACTTTTTTTTCTAATCAATATTTAAATAAATTAACTTCGGAAATTTTTTTAAATAATGGAAAATAATATTTTTTTCGAAATCATTAAGTTAAGTTATTACCTTGAACCTTACATGATGATCTTTCGAAATTTAAATGTAATAAAAAACTTGCAACGTTTAGAAATTCAAGATGTATAGTAAATATCTTCAATAAAATTAAGCTAGAAATTTAACATGCATTAATTCAACTTGAAGATGGTAACCCAGACGTGAATTAATTAAAAAATTACATTGCCCGTAAAAAAAAAAACAAATAAAGAATTATTCAACAGGCAAAAGATATCTTTTTAAAATATTCATGTTAGTTTAAATTTGAAATTGGGTATTTTGTAAAAACAAATGAATTAATTAATAGGAAATTCGATAATTGGAAAATTTATTTCTGGAAATAAACAAAACAAACTATTTTTAACTATAAAAAAACTAAAAATAATATTGAGCAATTTCGATTGTCTGAGTTGAAATGAAATTAGAAAAGAAAATTCTAAAAATATAAAATAAATGAAATTATTTCCAGCATAAAATGATGTCAAAATTAAATGCAATATTTTTAAAAATATAATTCAAATTATAAATAGAAAATTCAATACTTTCAACAAACTCAATTGTCGTCTGTGGTAACTGATATGTAACTTTGGTCTTTCATGAATACACAAACTTCTAAAAACCAATATCTTTGTCTCGAAAATGGTCATTTTACAAATATCATAAGCATACAAACGAAGCCCAATGAAATACTCAGTTATAAACCGTGCAAAATGGTCATTCAATATTGAATTTCATTCAGCTTTTGTTTGGATTCAAAAGAGACCCAGCTAAAAAAAAAAAAAATCTTCAGTAAATATCGGTCTCCAATAAAAAAACATAAAAAACATGAAAATATATTTCCAAAAAATGAAAAAACACCATCGTTTATTCAATGAAAATTATAAATTACATTTTTGTTTGTCAAGTGTCTGCCTGAATAATAATAATCAAGTCAATATATACTTTATCGATTGAATTTATAAATTATTTAATTTATGTAAATAAAAAAAGCGTATATTTAGTAAAACGTTGTTGATGAATTGTCATTAATCCAATGGCAATCTCGAGATAGCCATCTCATTTAGACCGATGATAGTGATAGAAAAATTCAAGCATTAATATATTCCTCATTAATTTATTTATAGTTGAAATATATTTATCTTTTATAAACTCTCTGGTCTCCACAAACACCAATCAGCTACAAAAACATCAGTCTAATTGGCTACCGGAGACAATTTATCTCGCACAAATATATAAATTTCTATTTCAATTTTTATCCAATAAAAAAGAGGTAAATAATTACGGCAATTATAATTAAAGTCAACAATTGCTAATTGACATTTAACGGATGTGTAGGATAAATAATTATTCATTCATTTAATTATTAGTTATAAATTTCGTTTCATTAAATTATTTATATTTTTATTTTCTTAATTAATAGGGCTGTTTGTTCTTATAAATTGTCGATAAAAATATTCAAGTCAATCTTTCAATATTCATATATATTTTTTTGTGTTTACTTATTTTTATAGACGAAAATTTTTAATTGTTAAAAAATTAAACAAACACATAGTCATGTAAATGAGAAAAATTCTCGGTAAATTTTTTTTTTACTTTTTTTTTTTTGTTTTATTAAAGGGGAATAAAAAAATAGCTGCTTGATGTGTATATACACAATCAGACAACTGATGAGAATAATAGCTTGTATGTGTACATAACACAAAAAAAAAATCCTTTTTTTTTTTCATTTTTTGTTTGTTTGTTTTTTTTAATGTTTTAAGGTTTTTTTTTTTAGTTTATTTTGTAAAAAATGAATAAAAAAAAAAAGTCAACTTTGAAAGGATTGGTTTTGGTGATGGGTATCAATACCAGAGGGTGTAAAAATAGTCAGGGGGAAACTATTATTCACGTGATTGCATCAACATCAATTGGAAATATCCAAAAACACGATGAATAATTTGACCAACAATGTCATCACAAACAAATGAAAAATAAACAATTATAATTCAAATTAAAATCTACCAAAACCAATTCAACAAATTAAACAATTTATTATCATAAAAATAAATAATTTTTTTTGTAAAATTAAATATAACATTACAATTTATTATGCTAAACGAAAAATAAAAAGAAAATGAAAAAATTTCAAAACGAAAGAGATAAAATTGAAAATGAGAGGACAATTAAATTCAAGTAGTGTGTGGCAATTAAATACTTTGTGTGTATGTTACACTTATATAAATAATATGAAATAGAAAAAAAATAATATAAAAATAAACAAGCAAATACAAACCACATTAAAACGTCGCGAGATAACCGACTAAGGGTTTGAGAGTGTCTGACCATACATAGTTTTTACTACTGCCACCGCGATAAAAATAAAAATAAAAAAAGTATAAATATGTTTATAAAAACATTTTAATCTAATTTAAAAATAAGAGGCGAGATTACATAATAATTTGAAATAAAATGCGAGATTACATAATACATCATTGCATTACAAACAAAAGGACTTGTCAGATTTTTTTTTTATTTTATAGACAAGACGTAAAGCTTTTTGTTTATTTCATTTTTCTTTGTTTAAAATTTAATATTTATATTATTTTTCTTCTTTCATAAATGGATAATGAATAAATGAAATGATATTAACAAACAATTTAACTTACAACACATTGAATATTTACTTGAATGATATACTCGAATTGTTCGATGAATAAATTTCATACTTCATTTGCTTCATGCATGAATACAATTCTCTCTCTTTTTTTTCTTTCTCATTTACGTTTATCTGTAATATCCATAGATCCAAAATTTATTTAACAATTTAACCGTAAATTCAGTTGAGTGTTATATACATATATAGAGATATCAAGCCATCAAGAATCCAAGATTCAACCAAGTAAAAGAATTTTACCGCGTGCACCACGCCTCTTTCAGCAGTATATATATTCAACTTAAAAGTTATATAAAAAGGGGTGGTTTTACGTAAACAGACCAAAAGTCACTTTGCCTTACAGTCGTTTCCATATACTTTCTATTTCAACCCCTCGTTTGTCCTTCTTTTATAAATTATCCTTAGACAACTCTCTCCTCACAACTTAAACCACAAAAACCAAAAAAAAAATATACAAAAACATAAGAAGTAAATCTTTTTTATATTTTTTTTTTATCACACTTGAATACTCATTTATTTATTTGTAAAGCAATTTGAAAAAAACTACTTGACTCGTGTTAAAATGTCGTCATAAAAATAATACAAAAAATGTTCTTTTCTTTTATTGAAAAAAAAAAATAAAATAAGGGTGGAATTTAGGTGATAAATAAAATTTAGAAAAACAAATGAAACAAACAAATGAAAAATGTATTTAATTTAAGAAAATGGAAAATGTTTTTATGATTAATTTCCCGGGGATTGTTGTTATCAGTTGCATAGTTATATTGTAAAGAGAGAGAGGTGAGTTGATAGGTTGATGAGAAGAAGGGAAAAGGGTAAAGATAGTATGCTTCCGATCACACTGTACAAGAGATTCGAGTAATTAGTGAACACTGGATTAGATTGGATGGTATTACCACAGTCAGTGACCGTTCATAATATTGGTGAACCATGCCAATATTCCATGTGACAGAGTTCTTGTAATTTCATATGAATATATTCTCATAGTATAATATCACAACTAGATTGGGTGATTATGATTATAATCTTGGTACAACAATGCAATATTGTATACAATAGATACTCTCTGTCTCTCTTCCTCTCTTGATACTGTTTTAATTATAATTATTATTATTTATTTATTTATTTTTTTAATTGATGTTTCCTTTATTAGCCCACATGTTGTCTATAATTAAAATATTTCGATGAAGTATAATTAAATTATATTTTTGATTGAGCTAATTTTTTATTTTTCTTATTTTAATTCTCAATTGACTAATTGAGGTTTGAAAAATATAATAGAATTTGTTTTTTTTATAACGAATTTTTATATTTTTTTTTGTGGCTTTCTAAAAAGTGCTATTGTTTAATTTCAAATGAGACTATTTTGCTATGGAAATTTTCGGTAATTGGTAATCATAATAATTATAATTAGTAGGTTTTTTTTTTTAATTAACATATAGTTCTATTTTAAATAGACAATTGTCAATTATAAAACTGAAATTGGATTATATTATTATTTTAATTGGATTTTTTATTTTCACAATAATTTCATGGTTTGGAAATTGACTTTGTTTGGCTCTTCATTATGTTTAATAATTGCTAAAATTAAAATTTATTTTAATATTATTTTTTAGTATAAAAAATTACTTGATAAATATATTTTTAAAAAGAATAAATATTTTATTAATAACGAAGTCAAAAAAATAGATCAATAAATCCACGCGACGATTAATAATTTTCATTTTATTTCAAATTGAAAAAAAATGAAATTAAAAAAATTAAAAATTTACAGACTCAGCAAATTTATCAACATATTCTCGTCATATTGTCTAAAATTTATTGTTTAACCAACGGATTGTGCAAAGCTCATTGTTCCATGGATTTTTAACGTACAAATTTTTTCTTTATTTTCTCTTTTTCATTTTATTATTTTATATTATTATATTTATTTTTCTACTTTAACTGTTTCTCATTTTTTTAGTTTTGGTTCTTTTAATTCATCTCTTCACATCTCTTCAACTTTTATTCCCTTCATCCACCCCTTTTCTACCCATTTTCACCCCATTTCAACTCCCATTACCCCTTTTTCTTTTTATTATTTTCCAAAACTTTCATTCACATAATGTATATATATATAAATACGGTTTGTGCATTTCTTGAGGCTTTTCAAACAACCTAAACAAGCCCTTTAAAATTATATAAAAAAAAATATATCTTTTGACATTAAACAAAGCTATTTTTCATAATAAAAACTCTGTCATCTTTTCATCACTTTATTTTTTACATACTTAAAACTAAAATAATTAATCAATGACAAAGTTTTATTTCATTCATTATTCTTAATTTAACATGAAAAAAAAATAAACAAAATTAAAGATTAAAAAAAATTAAATTAAAATAATACAATTTCATTGAATTCAAGTCTCGAAATAATGAATTCTCCACCAACTCGTTTTCTTAACATTCATTATGTATTTTTTATATGTATATGCAAGTCGTCTTGTTACACCTTAATTAATAGTAATAATTAAAAAAGAGAGAGAGCGAGAGGAAGAAAGAGAGCTGTATATTTGTAAACGTGAGCAGTTACTGCAGTGAAAAAAATTAAAAAACAACCCTCCAAGGCAATATATATACTTTTTTTTATATTTTAAATATTTTATACGAGTGTGTGAGTATGATTTTGTATACCTGTGTGTAAATGTGATAACCATACTACTAATATGATGATGGTATCTCTCTTGATCTCTCGAGTGCCTAAAATTTGAATATGCAAAATCTCAATCCTTCTCTAACAGACGACAGTTTTATTTCCTCAAATTTCACTGAGAAAATATCTGCATATTGAAAATTTATAAAAATTATATTCATTTTATTTATACTCTGTTATGTTTGTGATATTTTTTATTTTTTATCCATAAAAACAATCAGTTTTTTTTATAACTTGTTATTTATTTTAGTATGTTTTTTTTTGTGTTACATTGTTCGTTGGATATATTGGAAAATATGATTCACTTGTGATTGGTATTCTGATAGAGAAAATATGACTTGGTTAAAGTGCATCCTGCATAGAGCCTCGAGGGATAATATTCCTATAGACAAAGCAAAGTCTTATGATTATTTTTTTAAACTTGAGTTTTATTTTTTTAATTTTTACAATCAAATTATTATCGTTTTTTCTTGATACATTATACTTAATTTATCAAACTCAATAATTAGTGCATATTTTCATAATAAATTTACAGAAATTTTTATTTTATTTTATATATTTTTCTGCCTTAATTTATGTAAAACTTGAAATAAAAATTACCGAGACTTTTGCTATTAACAAAACGTAAGCTCTAAAAAAGCAGCTGTCTTTTTTGTTAGTGATGCTGTAATGAATAAATAAGTAATACAGATTAAAGAAATAATTTAAAAGCAAAAAAAAAAAAATAAATATGTAAATGTAAAAAAATATGTAGGGTATATTGCTAATAACGTCTTATTTTGTCAACAGATTTCTTGACAAATTGAAAAGGCAAGCAAACGACCAATTTATATTCCTTCTCTTCTTATTTTTATTTATTTATAAATTTATTTTCTTTTATATACATTTACTTTATCGACCCCGTGGTTCCTCAGTGCTTTATTCATTCACAACAATGAATAACGAAATAGTGAATAATGAATAATGACTAATGAGACAAAATCACTACTTGTATACTACAATTATTTTTATTATTATCATTTGTTTTATTTGTTTTATTTAATATTACGATAAAGAATCGACAATTATTTTCTTCAAGTACAGCAAGTTCAAAGTCTCAAGTACATTAGTTTCAGATCGTTATATATTGAAAGATTGCCATTGAGCGAAAAATAAAAAATTAAATTAAATAAAATAAGAAGAGAAAAAAAAAAAAAACAACAAGTGATTGTATACTTGAGGAATAAACAGTTGGGAAGTTTCGATAATGGGCATGAATAATATTATCAAATAAAATAAATTATATTTTTTAATAAGCTTTTTAATAAATTATTTGTGCTCAAAGACATATGGCCTCTTATGATGAGCTTTTTATTGTGTATTAATTTTTCTGAAACATGAAAAGAGCTTTTTTTTACGTTGGTGGATAGGCCGTTCTGTTAGTAAGCCACACATATTTTTATTTAAATATATTATTTTTGTTTTTTTTTTACTCTTTAATGTCCTCACTTTCATGACCCTATTTTAAAAGTCCAATATCTCGGCTGCATCTTGCATTTTCTCGACAAGAAGTCTCGAGGGGACTTTCAAGTCACTGCAGAAAATGCTGCTTCAATGTATTCTTCACTTTAATATCAGATATGTAAACCAAACTTTGCTATGAATTTCAGAAAACTTATTTTTTTTTTTATAAAAAACTCATAGTATCTATCATCCTAGAAGAAAAAAAAATTATTATCAAAAAGTTTTATCAACAATAATAAATAATATATATATATATATATTATTTTCTTTTTTTTTTCCTTTTTTTTTGTATAATATAATGTTTCCTGGCATCACGCAAACTTTGACTGAGTTTTTTTTATTTTTTTTTGCTCAAACGCCAGCTGGATATGAATCATATCTCCAACATTCATCTCTTAAAAATTTATTTCTTTCGTTTTTTAAATCACAAAATTATTAATTATTATTTATGATTATTTTAATTATAAACTAATGAAAATTTATACAATGATTGACAAGTAATTTTACATGAAAAAAAAAATGATAAATTAGGATTAAAATGATATAAATTTGTTGAATTAATATTGATGATTGATGATGTGTGTTGGAAATTTTATGTTATAATACGAATCGATGACAAAAACCTTTTAGCCTGTCGTTTGTACATTATAGTTTGACGTAGACTGTATATTCTCGACCAGTTATCAATTAATTTTCGGTATATCAAATATCAAACTGTCGTTGTATATATTTATATTCATGAAAATGTCAATCAATGCTATGCTATGCTTCATTAAGCAAATAGCCATCACATTATGCATCATTTATTCCCAAAATAAACAATACTCCTTTTTTTAATTACAAAATACTTGATTTTTTTTTTATCTGCTTTTTAATTATTCAAATATTAATAATTATTATAAAATTTATTTTATGATGATAATAAAATTGTTTTATAATGATTTCAATTTCATATTAAAATATATCAATTAATTTTTTAAATATTAAATTTTTATTCCAATTTATAATCATTGAAAACATAAATAATTTTTTAATTCTTCTTTTTGTTTTATTGTGGAATTTATGGAGTTTTATTTGTTTGATTATTTTACAAGACAAATTACTCATTAAATTTAAAAATATTTTTAGTAAAAATAACCAATTTAAATTAAATGAAAATTTTATTTATAATTTAAGTAATAATTTATTTATTTATTTGTGTTAATGTGGCTTAATTTTGTATGAAATAAAATTATGTTTTATTTTTTTTTCTGGAACCCTTGTAATGTCACAGAAAATTAGACTATTGGATTTAAGAAATAATTTATTATGCACCCTTGACATTACGTGAGTCAAGAAAATAAACGAGTCATTTACAAAAATGTCGACTGTATAAATTCATAAATTCGAAAAATACATTTAATTTTTTTTTTTTTATTCTTATTATTTAATAAATTCAATCTTTATTTTTATGTGGTCCATAAAGTTTTTACCTATATTTTATTTATGAAATCAATTCAAAATGAAATAATTTTTTTTATTTTATTCTGCAATTGCTCTTGTCAGTTATGTAATTTTAATTTTTTCTTTTAACTTTCGTGCTTTTATTTTTATTATTTTTTTTTGATCTTGTCTCTTTTTTATTCTCAACGACTGAAAGGGTTTTTAATCACCCTCGATGAAGAACAATAGCAGATGAGTGTTGTAGGTGATGATGTACAATACGTATGTTGATTCATCATGTTATTGGTTTGCATGTGTATGTGTGGCTTTATTATGAAAGAGAAAAAAATTGAAAAAAAAAATATGACAATTTTTATGCTTCTTTTACTGGTTATGTGAACAATTTAAAATCATTTCTATGAGTTTGACACAATTTTGTTAACTAAATTTGTTCATTTTTTATTTTATCCATAAATTTTCTTTAAATATTTGAAATATTATTAATAATCTATTGTTTTTATTCAAAAAAATAATAATAATTTTATTTTTTAATTGATTTGTTTCAGCACAGCGATCGATCGACATCTGTACTTTTAATTGTTTCGCTTGCTGGGATAAAAGTATGCAGCCCCGATGGAAACGTAAGTAAAAAGAAATATTTTAACAAAAAAAAATTACTTAATTAATTCTCTGTCAATTTACCGAAAAAAATTCACTGCAAGTTTGCTTTTTCACAAAGAAAATAGGTCAAGTAAATGTGAAATTTTTTTACTATAATTAATATGTTTTTTTACACGTTTATTTTTCACTTTGGTGTGTAATTTTGTGTTGAAAATTCAAAAAGCATCACAAGGCATCAAAATACAGATAAAAAAAAAAATTAGAAACAATAGATAAAATAAAAAATGGAAAGAACAAAAAAAAAAAAGCTTTGAGATGTTACGAAATCACTGAATGCCAATGGAACCCAATAAAACCCTTTTCATATTACCCACACATCACTTTTATCTCTTTGTTTTTAAATTCATTATTATTATTCCTTTTTTTTTTTAAATTCATTGAGTCCTCTCGACGACACATGGCTGAATGACAAGTGTAGAAAAAAAAAGGAAATTGATATACATGTTTGCCACTTGGTCTTTTTTTTTTTTAAATTTTTTCTTTCAAATGTATTAACTCACTTTTATATCCACTTATACATTGAGAAGGGTGAATTTCATGTTGGTGAATGAGATAAAGAGAATATATTCACTGAAAAAATATTCAGGGGTAAATTCTCGCGAGACTTTGATATAAAATTTAAAATCAGTGATTGGCAGTGCAAATGAATATTTTGTTCTTTCCTTCCTGTTCATTCTGCATCCCTTCGAAACACCATAAATATTATTCGTACTATATATTTTAAAAGCATGATTGATTCATTTTATTTTTTTCATAGAAAAGTTCTTTTGCTTTCAATCGAAAACCAAAAATTTTATTGTAAAATTTTTGTATAAAAATTAATTTGTGTTTATATTTGATTTATACATTTCGATTGAATGAAATGTTTTCGACAATTGTAAATGATTTTTGGTGGGTTGGTCTGAACAAGTTACTATTCTCTCAGCAAAATAACATGTACATCAACGAACCCCAGTGATTTATATAGGTTGACGGACATGTAGCAATCCAAACCAAGACACAAGGCAATCACTTACCAGTGAATTTCGAATTCGCTTTTACCATTCACTATCAAATAGTATCCAAATGGTACAACTATTTTATTCATCACAATTTAATTCCGCTGAAGTTTCAACAATTTACACATATTGAAACACTAAGCATCATTACGTCATCAAAAGAACAAAAACATAAAAGATATAAAAAGCCCAAAAAAAATCATCATAAATCTCAAATGGATTGTTATATTTTACTGCAAGAACACTCGCAATTGTTTGCAACCCTCATACATATTATTTTTCATTCATCATCACGACCAATAAATTTATCGATTATTTTTTAACCAAAAGAACTATTTTCTTCTAAAAGAACTAAATTTAATTTTTTCTTCAATAAAAAATATTTTTTATTTATTTTTATAATTAATTAATTAATTAGTAATTAATAAAAGCCAAAATAAAAAAAGCTTGAAATTCAAAATTAAAAATAGATAAAATTTAAGTACTCTTTTTAATTAAAAAGAAGAAAAAGATTTTTTTTTCTTTTATTGGTTTCTCGACAATCAATCAGAGCATCAGTTGAAATAAGTCAGAAATCGATTGATCGGTATAATACACATCCAAGAAAATAACCAATACATTTCTGTCTCATATTGCTTGTAGAGATAATGCCAACATGTATATAGATATACTAAAGAAAAGCAAACAATTCATGACCCAACTTCCGTCAGGATGTTGCACCCTCAGTGAAAGGAAAAAAGGATATACCCTAAAATATATATCTATAAAAATGAATGAAGGTGGAAAGTTTTGTTGAGGGTCCAAACATTTCTCACAAATATATATATATAGGAAATTCAACGCCCAATGTCCATCCGGTTTTCTTTCAACTTTATATGAATTTTGTCATGTGTACTATATCACAATACACTGCAGAACATCATCTACCACTCATCTAATGGCAAGAAAACTTTTCAGAGCAACCCTTACCATCGTCATCATCTTTAACATCAAAAGTCAAACTTTTTCAAATATTCCTCAAAGTCCATTTATATAAATTATTTTTTTATTTTTTTTATTTATTATTTAAATTATTGATAAAAAATTATTATTATTTTTTAATAAAATTTTTTTATTTTCATATGATGAAATTTATTTTTAGTTTGACAATTTTCGGTTTTTTTTTTTAATTATAACAATTATAAACGTGTCATGAATGTAAAAAGATAATAATTAATAAGCTGTTTGAGTTTTAAAATTTTTTTTAAGATTCTATTTAATCATTTGTTCTATTTTATGAATTTTTAATTGTTGAATTTTTTTTTCGTATGATTCAATAATGATTTGCGGTCATTGGACAAAATTCATGAGTAAAAGAAAGCTCATGCTGATCTGATTCTCTAATTCTTATACACGCGGTATTTTTAAAATAGTGACAATAAAGTGGACGACCTATGTGTTCTCCAGGAAGTAGCTCTCGATAGATGCAAAAATTTGCATATTCACACTTATATGGAAATTCAACATATTGAAATACTCTAATATCAGTGTCTTTGTAAGGTTCACTTCTTGAAAATTTGTTAAAACCGTAAATATTGACACAGTATATAGTTAAAAATACCTTTTCTCGCGAATTATTTGCAACATAAATTGTTTTCTTCGTTGCGAGATCTTTCAATCCTTCCAAGGATGTTCGGTCTGGCGAGCACAAATGTATTGGAATAACTACACACAGTGTAGCTAATATAAAAAATATTTTCATCTTTAATATTTCTTCTGCAAGTGTTAATATTTAATTTAATTATTTATTCAGAAATTAATTTTTATAAATTAAAATTTTATTGCTTACCCGATAATAACAATAATTATTATTTGTTTCCTTAAACTTTGAGGTTATATTTTCCAGCAATTAATTTTCAGCAATTTCGTTGTGATTGGTTATTATTTGATAAATAAATTGACAGTAATTATGTTACGGAATATTTTCAAGTACGCAGTATTTTAAAGCACTGATAATAGACCAATTTTTTTTATAAGTATAAATTTTAAATAAATAAAACTTCAAGTTAAATCAACGAGTCGGTGTCCAACTGAATAGTGACAAATAGGGTTGTACACAACTTGGCTTTTTGTGTGATTTTCATAGATGACAATAGGCATCACGTGATTGACAAAATTTTCATTTGAAATAAATAATAATTCTTTTGATGAAAGAGACGTCATCCAAAGATAATCGTGATGATATTAGTTTTTATATAAATTCACAGAATAATAAAGTTTATTTATTAAAATACAAATATAATTAATAAATTGAAATGAATAAAAATATCGTCATCATCAAATGGCAAAATATTTTTATATAAATTTATTTTACAATCAAACATGACGACTAATCCACGAATTAAAATTGCATATAGCCCAATTTAAATTCTAGTAATTATAAATATATAATAAAAAATATAAAATTTAAAAAAATATAATAATAAATTTACTGAAAATTTAAATAATAATACGGAGCTTTGATTAACACAAATTAAATTACATGTAAGTAATAGTGGCACTGATGAAAATAAATTCCCAAGTGAGACATAAAATAAATTCACTGCATAAATTATTTTAAATTAAATTTTTATTGTTGTCATTTTTATTAATTAATAAATTGATTTATTTAATTATTTAAATGTAAAATAGAAAAATAAATATCAAATAAATAAATAGATAAAGAAAAACAGTCGAGTAAAAAAATTAATTTATGAAAAAAATTAAAGTAATTTATGGTAATAAATTGTTATGAATGTATAATAATTATTGTAATAGTGTGTATGCAGATGTTGTGTGTCTTATGATGTATATATTTCGTATATATTTTAGACAATTTAATGCAGCATGCGGTAATCCAGGTGGATTAAATGTAAACACATTGGATGAGAGAGAAAATTTTAAATATACCATGCTAAATATTTATGCCCAAAGCTTCGGATTATAATCTGCCAGTCTATTTTTTGACATAATATTATAAATTTTAAATTTTATAAATATCAAATAATATTATAATAATAAGAAGGACAAAAATTAACACCTAAAAAAATTATCTAATCAAGGTTGAATTACCACAACAGAAAAATTAATTGAGCCTATTAAGTTGAGCTTTTTTTTCACTCAAAAAACTTGGACTAGATTTAATTGACAAATGTCAATATTATTTCTTTATTTTATCAGATAAAAAAGCAAATTTATTTATAAGCTTTTTTACAAAGGGTGAATACCCTGTTGATGATATTGTTGTTATAAAATTTTTTCTTATTTCATGTAAATTTGATTCTCTCTTTACTGCTATCATCACACTTGAAAAAAGAAAATGAAAATAAAAAAAAGTAAATTATATCATGTTCGCATAACACAACAAGTATATTTTTGTTTTATACAGCTTTTGCAATATTATCACAAAAGAATAGATATATACAAGATGAGTAAAAGAGCTATTCATATATACAGTCATGATGAAATGCAATATGCACAAAAAACACTCGCAGTTTTTTCCTCTCTCTTGGCCAACGTTTAAAATAAAAAAAAAAAAATCTCGTTTACCCTCTCACTGAATTTTTATACACTATTTCATTTTTATTTTATTTTTTTTTTTTTTTTCGTTACGTTTTCTTGTGTGTTCAAGCGCGATGCAATAACCAGCTTTCATTACTATTATTCCCTCGAGATAAAAAATAAAAAAAAAAAAATAAATAAAATAGATTAAAAATTAAAATAAATAAAAATAAATATAAAATAAATTAAGGAAATAAAAATATATGTTTTATAAATTGAAGATAAAAAATTACAACGTGATATAAAGTGAGGAGATCAAAGGATTTTTGAATTTTTCTGCAGATTTGTTGTATTTTTTTTTTATTTTTATTTTCGCGTGGTGGTGATTTTTTTTTTGTCTGGAAATGAAAAATACATAGATATATTTAAAATTAAATATGTGTATGAGCATGAGAGGGTATAAATGTGTTCATTCGATTTATGTAAAAAAAAAAATTATTAAAAAAAAAATTGATGGGTGGAGCTTTTGAGGTGAAATATTCTTAACTTGTGTTAGCCGTGACTTTACGACTCTTGTAACAAACCACCCTAGTGGTATAAAATATATATATACCACTCACATTGACTTTAACCCCTTTTTCTTTAAGCATTTCGATCACCCTCTAATGCACACTCGAGATTCCAAAGAGTCCCCTTCAATCCTAATGCACCTTGTTCAACGTTTTTTCTTTTTGCTCTCTTTGTAAGAATACGAATGGAAAAAATGTAATAAAAATATCATATGTTAGATAAAGAATGACGTTTTAACTTTTTTAAATGTATGACAAGTTTTTTAGCCAATCGTTCGTATATTCTTCGAGCTTATTTATTGATCAATCCAAAATTTATAATAATTTTTTCATTTTGAAAATTTAAATAGATTGAATAATAATTTTTAAGGTAATTTCATTTGATTAATTTAATTTTTATTATTTGTAAAAATCATATGATATTATTTTTTATTAACGAAAAGTTATATCCATTCATTTTTATTTAAAATACCTGTCAAATTAAAGAGCAATATTTTCATATTAAAATTATCCCGAGAATAATATCATTTTAAAGGTAATTTTTTTTGCTCTAATTTCTCAACGAAGAATCGATTTATTTAAAAAGGTAAAACAATTTCATTTGGGAGCAGCTAGAATGGACAATATCACACACGAATTTTATTTTTTTTATTATTTTTTCATGTGTCTCATGTTCCATGACAATGTATATATGTATATAAAATCTGCACGATCCAATTTCTCTACCCATCTTTTCATGTTAAAATAGACATATATATTTACGTGGGTATTTTCCGCGAGCAATATAAATTCAAATACCTCATTGACAAAACAACAAAACGACCAGTTCAAAAACAAGCCAGTTCTAATTTCAATACTGACGCTAAAACACTAGGTGAAATCACATCAAATAAATTGAAAATTTAAATTTTTATTCGCATTTTTTATCAACAATATGTTTATTTATTTATTTCATAATAATATTGTACTGTCATGTGATATTTTTTTACAATATATTCTAGTTATAATATACATATGAAAAAAAATCCACTGTGTTGATATGCAATACTCGTTTTTCATGGTATACTGAAGTTCCAACACCTTTTTCTTTTTTTTTTTTTAAATATACCCTTATATGCAAAATTTAAATATGCATATATGGCTTTGCAATTTCACCTCGACCATACGTGAAGCTTCATACCAATTTTTTTTACTTTTTACAAACTATTCAAGTGTCAATATAATAATACACATAAAAATAATATTTTTTTCTAATAATTATTAATGATTTTGCCCTAAAAAAATCAATTTTTTTACCTGGAAAAATGTCTAATTGTCAGTATGAAAATTCAAATTACCCATCAGTTCTAATTTCTGTATAAAAAATAAATTTAAAAATACCGAGATTAATAAAATAATTGAATTTTGTTTGTCTTTTTTTGTCGAAAAATGTGTATTTTTGGTTTTTAAAAAAAGAATTTGACACATTGCGAGTACAAAATAACTGATAATAAAAATTTTATTGTGAATTCCGCGTACGGGGATGAAAAATGATTTAAAAACTCTGATATGTATGTGTGTAGAGCTACAATAAAAAATTGAAATAATTGTAAAATAACAGTATTATTTATTCACCTCTAGGGGTTGGATTTTGTATAAAATAACGAATGCATAAAATTATATACGCACAGTCGTATATTTTTAACTAAAAAATGGAACGAAATGAAATTAAAAAAAACAACAATAAAACTACCGAAAATGGTAAAGAATATAAAGAAATAAAAAAATAAAAATTAAATCCCCAGGGATCTTCGAAAAGTGTGAATGTGCACAAATGGAAAGTGCAAAATATATACATACGAGACATTGTGAGTGGTCTTTCATGTATATTCCCATAAAAATCCGTAAACTAAAAAAAAAAAAAAATAAATAAATAAAAATAAAGCGAAAAAAAACTTCTATTCTGTTATTTACGTTGTCAAGCTTTATTGCAATACATCAAGGTATTTAAAAATAAATAAAAACAAAAAATTATTTTTATGCAAATGGAAGTTCAAAAGCTACTTGACTTTTATTTTTTTATTATTTCATTTTTGTTGTATCTTAAATAGAAAAATATGAATCATAAAAAAAACTATGCAATTTCAAATTTTTAGCACACTAATAATGAGCTTTTTCATTTATTTTTAAAATTTTTATAAAGTTTCAAAAAAGTTCTGTCGATTTTTAATTTTCAAGTCAAATAAAATTCAATTCGATTGCCTTAAAAAAATTTGACTATTTATGTAAAAGCTCAAGTAAAGAAATGAGTTATGAAATTTATTTTTATTTGTATTTAAAAACAATTTTTTTCTATTTCTAAATGAAGCAAGTTTTTTCTGGAAAAAATTACAGTCTGATCATGTATTTGACTTGTAATATATGTGTCTTTTAGACCAGTTGAAACGAAAAATAAAAAAATATATATATTTTAATAAAAAAAAAGTTATAAAGAAAAAAAAAAAGCTCACATTACGCCTGAGTGCAGAATTCAAGAGGCGGTATACTCGAGTTGTTTATCTTGCAACTTGTCACCGGGTTCTCTTCTTTACTTTATGTATAACATCGTCCAATTTTTTTATATTTTTTTCTATCTTTATTTTAATTTTTTTTTATTTATTTTTTCTTTATCAAGCAAGCAGACGAGTAGACGCCAAATGAGACAGCTGAAACTTAAAATTCTATATAGATTTGATTTATTTGTACATTCATTACTTGACAAAAGAATAATTATGAAAAGAAAAAACATTTGATTATTCTCAGTTAATGAATGTGTCTGTTGATTTGTTAATTTTTCATTTTTTTTTTCTATATAAAATATTACTTTGAAAATTAAAATAGAGAAAAGCCCAAGCTGAAGATAACTTAGAGCTTTTTTTTTCATATAACCAAATAAATAATTTAAAAAATATTTTATTGTCAAAAATAAATATAAAATCTGTTTAATTATACAAAATTGAAGCATTTTCAGTTTAGGAATATTTTTTTTTCTTAGTTACATAAATTAAAACCTTTTTCATTTAAAAAAAATTTTCATCTCATTTTTATGGAATATTAATGAAAAACATTAATAAAAAATAAAAAAGCTAATAACCATAGAGCATATGTCTATGGAAATAAGCTCTTTTTTCATTAATAAAGAGAAAAAAAAATTTGCTAATAACAAAAGGGTTTATATATCAATAAAGGTGAGCTTTTTTTCCTTTAATAAAAAAAACTGCCAACAAAAGATCCAATCTTCGTGGAGATAAGCCTTTTCTATTTTAATATCTTGGACTTTTTTTTATTCATTAAATTATTTTGTTATCTATGCTATTTTAATTGTAAATAAAAGAATAAATATATTGTTGTTTTAGCAGTCTAATGATGCAACAGAAATGGAGAATTAAAGTCTAGTGTTCTTGAAATGACCATTAGTTGATGACTAGTTGTGAAAACATAACAAAACTATTCATGAAAATATGACAATAGAGTGTTTCTCAAGATTTAATTCAAGAGTTTTGAAACCACAAATAATACACTTGACAAATATATATACATTGTTGACAATAAATTTTTCTTTTTTAAATTATAACAATGTTGTATTATCAGCCAACAAAATACTTGATGATAATAATGTAAACATTAGTCTTCATGCATGCATATTTATATGTATGAAATTTAAATTTAATATTCTTAAAATTACATTTGGCATTTTAAAACTAAAAACAACAATAATCACGAGCTCCGAGTTTAACTCGTTTGTATAATTAGTCCTTCGTTGGTAGTTTGTTTAAAACAACAGTGTCACTTTCTATCTTACTTACTCTTTCAAATAAAACTTATAAAACAAATATAAAATAAAAAACATTTACAAACTTTTAGTCATTTGCCTGTTGTTGCATTGTCATTTGAATTATTGCTACGATAAACTCATTTACAATACAATCCCAGATGTATTCATTCAAGAATATTAATCATTCATTTTGTTCTCAAGTCAACCTTTTATTTTTTTTTAAATATTTTTTAATTTATTGTATTCCCCATTTAATTTCCAATTTTTAATCTAGCCACGTTGTGAGAATGATTATTTGGTTAATTTGAAAATTTTGCTTGGAAAAAATTAATTTATGACTAAAGAATAAATTGACTTTATGACGTTTGTAATAATCGTTAAAAAAGTTATCAAATTTGAGTGATGAAAATTGAAAAAATAGGTCAATTTGTAAAGTCAAAATATTTCTCGCATGTGGACATGTCAGAGGTTTGTTAATATATATAAAAGTTCCATCGAGTGTCTATGTACTGTAAGGTATGACAAAGTTCATTTGTACCGATGATTGCTGGTGCAATTGACGTAGTAGTATTGGGTTGTGTCCTCTCATTTGTCTGTTGCTATAAGAACAAATCTTATGTCTTTATCTAGATATTCTGATATGTCTATCAGGAAATCCAGATTAATATATAAGACTCACCAAAACTGACTGGTAAAGAAGAAAATCATCCCCGAATATCATAATAATATCATGATCTTCAACCAGAATACCAAATTTTTTTTAAAAACCAGAAAAAAACTAATATTTCGAATTTTTTTTCCAGCAATTAGACAAAATAAATAAAAAATTGATTTACTTTTCTGTCAATTAATTTATTAATAAAACAACTTATTTTCTTTTTTTATCAATTTTTTTATTCACCATTTGCTTATCTAGTTGATTGATCGATTATTTTTTTCATTCAATGATTGACTGATTTATTAATACATTTATTGTATTGGTCGATTAATTTACTTTGTATTTTTCATTTATTTATTTATTTTTCCATATAATTATTTATTTAAAAATTTTGTTTTTTTTTATTTACCATTATTGCTGTGCGTGTTGTTTTGAACAAAAAAAAATATATATATTTGAGTAAATCATTGAGATAATTATCATATAAATGTATACAGTTGTAACCCTCAATCTTGTTATGAAAATGAATCGTAAATAATCATTCAGAAAAATAAATGATGGGCTCGATATGATTGCAAGGTAAAATAATAAACACATATAATTTTAAACTCGAAATCAATATAATTTTTTATCATGTAACATCTTTATTACATCAATACAAAATAATTTCTGTCTACAATTAAAGTTTTTTTTTTCTTTATCTTTCATTGCACTAAATTTAAAGGCAACTTTTTATTTCTTTTTACCTGAAAATATTATTATCAATATCATCAAAATAAATATTTATGAATAACTTTTTTTCAATGTAAAAAAGAAAAACTATCAATAAATTTCTACCCAATGCATTTCCATTAAAAGTTTAATTTTTAAAAAATAAAATAAAAGTAAAATTTGTGTCTTGATAAAATAGAGAATAAAAAAAATATATTAAACACAAAGTTTTATAAAAGTAATTCTGATAAAATAAAAAAATAATATTAAAATTAATGCAAATTACAATTATTTGTTCGTCAAACTTTGGCGTAATATTTATATAAAATTGTCGTGTATTTTTATCCATCTGTGTCACTTGGGGCTTGTTTAAAATTTACAATTTATAACCAGCAACAAACTCTTCATGAATACAAATATTATTTTTATTTGTGACAATTAATCTCGCTGGTAATAAATATCACAATGAAAATATTTAATAGATATTTATTATTTTACAGCAAATTATTGTCAATGAGGATGACCGCAATTATCAACAAATTATTCATTCAATTTTTAAACAATTTTTTTCTTTCTTTTCTACAGAAATTAATTTTATTCATTCATCGACTTTGATAATCTTGGATTAGAAGATTTAAAAAAATAATAACATCATCTGTTGTGAATAATGAAGTAACTTTTTGAATCGAAAATTATTTATCATCTTGTGTCAAGACTTGTGTACTCCAAAATTTTTTATGAAAAAAATTCATTTTTTATTTTTATCACTTGAAAAAGTGGGTCGAGTGAAGCTTAAACTAAAACTTTATTTTCCATATATGTTTTCATGTTTTTTTATTTTTATTTTTTCATTTGTTTTATTTATAAAAAAAAAAAAATTATTATAATTGCTAATTGTTAACTTATTTTGTTGCATTATTTAATTTTCAATTTTCTAATTTATTTATTTATCTATTTATATCAATTAAAATCTAAATTAAAGAATTTTTTTTATGTTAATATTCGTTTGACAATATTTTTATCCAAAAAAATTAAAAATATTTCAACCAGCTAATTGAGATAATTATTAACTATTATAATTATTTATTTTTAATTTTGTAATTTTTAATTTCTTGTTTATTTTATAGTTAAAAATAAAATTTAATTTATCTATTAATCGTTGTATTTTTTTTTTTCAGCGAGTGCAAATGGCACATGCGTTGAGACGCATTTCATACGCAAACTGTGAACCGCAATTTGCACAATTCAGTTTTCTAGCACGTGAACCACGTGCACATTTTAGTATTCAATATTGTCATTCATTCATCACCGAATCACCTGAACAGGTAAGCTAAAATTTATTCAAAAAAAATTACATATAAATAATAAGTTATCGTATAAATATTTGCTTTTTTTACATTATTTTATTTTTGTTTTATCCTCGTCACCATCAGTGTCATAACTTTGTTTTTTATTTATTTTTATTTCTCTTTTCCACCCGAGGAATTTTAAAAAGTATGCTTGTGATAAAAAATAAAAAAAGGGATAAAAAACGTATAACGGAAAAGGGCGTTTATATATCCAACAACTGTTCATCCAAAATCTCGTAAAACATTAATGACGAAATGTCTCGTGAATTTTTGTTTTCAAACCACGAACAAGCTTAAAACATATTCGCAAAAAAAAAATTATATATATAAATGGAAAGAGCAGTGTAAAATCGGACAACTAAGGAAATGATATAAATTTATATTTAGCCGTAATATTTTAAATAAATTTATATTTTTTTGTCTCTTTTTCCGCTGGATTTGTTTATATTTACAAATAATTATTAAAATGACATTTAAATTTGTGGACATCAATTTTTTTCTCCAACTAATTAACCAAGTAATAAAAAGTAAAGTTATAAAGTCAACAGTGATGAAGTTTTAGTGATTATCCCCCATTGAGACTTAAAACGACCGGTAAAATAAATTCGCTTCACTCTGTGATCACAAACTAAATGTCCATCCTCTGGTTTTAATGGCCAACTGTCAGGTGCAACGATATGCATCCCAATGGAATTTAGCTTCATTTAAAATTGGAATGATATTCCATCGAGAGCGAGGAGAAATCTTTTCAAATGATTTATCAATTAATTTATCATAAATCGATACACATATAGATCATCTGTTTTATCATTGAATAATAATTTTAAAGTCTCCATTATCGACTGAGTGATCTATAAAAATGCAGGAATCCTTTTATGATTATACAAAATAAATAACGTTAACGGAATTTTCAATAAAACTAGCGGTTTAAAATACTGTATAAAATTAAAAATATAAAAATAAATAATAATAATACCGAGGGCAGCAATGACACCTCATGCAGAGAGTCACGCGCATAAACGCTAATAATTATGCACAAACGCAACAGGATATCATCATAAATGCAGACACTCAATTTTATTTAACGGTCTTTAATATTACCGCAAATTATCATTGAGGAAATTTCATATCCGGGCTTGATTTTTATTTCTTTGTCTTGTTTTTTTTTCTATATTTTTCAGTCAAGATTTATTCTCATTGAAGACTTGAAACCACTTGTGCATTTAAAAATGTAAAATTATCGAGAAACTCATTGAGAATAATAAAACTAATCGATTATCGAGTCAATTCTATGATAAAAAAAAAAATTGAAATTAACTAGTGCTTGGATTTATATTATTGCTGAATTTTTATATATTTTTTTTAAATAGGTTAATTAGTATCAGTTACAGAGTTGATAATATTGTTTTTTTATTTTAATTTTTTGTGGTTTCTCATTATCCTTCGAGTATTGAAAAAAAATAAAGTAAAAGTTTTTGATGTCACAGGGAAGCAATATCCCGGAAAATATGTCTAATTAGTTGAGCTTATAGAGAAGAGAGAGCCAAAGTAAAGTTTCCTCAGATTCATACTTGGAAGCTTGCATAGAAACGTTATTACCGGAGACAGGAATTTTCATATTTCAATTTTTCATTAACTAAAATATGCTCATGTTAGTAATTATAATTTCCAGATTTACCCTACTCAAACTATTTAACTTAATTTATTGACGAAAAAAATGAAAAAAAGAAAATACCATTTACAGTATTTTAATTATATCCATAAATAGATTTTATTTATAAAAATAAATTTAATTTACAAAAATAAATAAATTTATCAATTCTCTAATTGAATAAATTGAAATAGATAAAATCCATTCAACACAATAGAAGCTATACGCCTGCAAAATAAATAAATCTAAAAAAAATAATTGCAATTTTATAAAAAATATCTAAACATAATAAAAATAAAAAATTGACATGTCCAATTAAAATTCTGATGTAAAATTACAAGTTTTTTGGATCTGGAGAAACAGGTGAGACGAGTATATCCACTTAAACTTTACCTTGTATATATATTTTTACACATACTGTAATCTCTCGGTCGTTGACATTTTAAGAATTATCATAAAACAATATAAAAAACAATTATAAATATTTATAAATATTGTTGAAAAAAAAATTAAAAAAGTTAAACAAAATATCCAGTTATAATCCCAATCAAAAATCACACAATCTAAGTCCATAAAAAATATAATAAAAAAAATATTATATCCAAGAAGACAAAAAAAAAGATGAGACATGGCTTTTCCACATTTCTCGTTACATTGTATCTATCATCATTGGAATATATTGTACATATGTCTGCATTATATTCTCGACGACATTTGACTTTGTCTGAATGCACATTTTACATACACCAACATGTATATAATATTAAATGTGAAATGGAATTCTCGTCTATTCGTCACACTGAATCACATGCCAAGAAAAAAATAAAAAAAATAACTAAACCCTTTGAGAAACTTATTTCCTCGGATTGCTCTTATTTCATATGCCTCTCAAAGGCACCTTCTTCTTCTTCCTCTCAAACCTCCTTATTTATTTTTTTTTTATTTTCATTATTTTTCTACTGATGCTACTACTTTTTTTCCATAACTTCCGTACTTCAGAGTCTTTTTCTGTCTCTTTCAGCCTCTTTGAACATTTAAATAAAAAAAAAAAAAACCATATAGTAACTCTCTTAATTTAACGCATGACTACTCTCGGAGCTTTTCCGTTAAAATTACATTTTACACACATATTTTTTTACTTTAATATCTAGTTGAATTGTTTTTTCTTTTTGGAGTTTTTTTTTTATTTTTGTGGAGTTTATATTTGACACCAGAGACTTTGGACAATTTTTGAATGTAAAAAATTTAAACTTGTATGTATCAATTATTCTGGGTGGCATGAGGGTGATGGAAAGAGAAGATTTTGAATAATTCATATCTCTGGAGAGACTAAGGTATACTGAAGTGGAAGCTGTACGTGTTGGTCGATCAACTTCGCGACGTTAACTGGCTTACTTTCGTTGCTTCAATATATGTGAAGAGGGTTAACTCAATGTCCTTCAAAATATCCAGAAACTACTTTATCTGTCTTCTTAAAAAAATTTTATTATTTGACGAAATACTTTGGGGTTGACTAACGATTATTTGAATAATATTTTTTTCCACCTGATGAATAACTTTAGTATAAAATTCATATTTCTGGAGTCAGCGCCTTCTTTTATTTTTTTTTGCTGGAAGTAAATTTGCTGGAAATATTTTTAAAAAACATCAAATATAATAGATAAATGAAAAGTTTTGTGGCACGTTTATGAAGCAAGCCGGAGGAGTATTTAATGGAACAAACAACTGAGTAAAATAATTTCTGAAACTTCGGAATCTTCTATAGATATGTCCATAGCTTGTTCAAATTAAAACCAGAAATTTGTTAAATTTTATTCTTGTCATCGTGATGAAACATGTTTATCATATTATAAATTCCAATATTCATTTTATAGACTATTTTTCCCATTTAGTCACAATGATAACTTAACGGCACTTTAATTCACCATGATAATTGACGTGAAAAAAAAACAAAAAAATACTTGTAATAATCAACAGTAGCATGTCAAACAATAATATTTATTATTTTCGTATAAATTAAATTTTTTTCGAACCCTTTTTTTCGTCTATGGACTATATGCATAAAGAAGTGTTGTTTTCCTTTCACACCCGATTTAATTTGATGGACATGGATGATAATTAAGATTTAAAAAAAAATCAAAAACAAAATACAAATGAAACAAAGAAAGGGCCGGATTAAAAAGATTGACACATCCGGAGTTTTTTATTAGTGTTTTAATTTGTATTGACGGAATATTTTATTATTATTATTGTTTATAAATTTTTTTTGTATTAAAAAAGGTGTGGTATGAAGGTTATTTTTTGGCTGCCAGATGACGTTATGGTGGTTGGTTGTATTGTTGGTTTTGCGTACATAATAAATCGGATACAACCCATATACCTTACCTCGATGTATCTTATTACCAACCTGCAAAGTTATTTTAATTTAATTTTTTTTTTCCCTGATAAAATAAATTATTAAAAAAATATAAAATAAACACATATGCAGTGCACACAGGTGTGTAGATGAGAATTGAGAAGGCAGTGTTTACCAATGTGATAACCACAAATCGAATTTAATTTATATAACAATATTACAGTGGTCAAGTTTAATCAGAGATTGCGTGTGTTGATGGTACTCATAAACATGCTCTCTAATCGGGTGTTAAATTAAGTAAATTACAAGGAAAAAAATTCATCAGCATACAATAGTTATTCATCGAATATTAAAATAGTAATATTGTTATTTTATCAATATGAAATTTTGAAAAATAGGTCAACTTATTGACAAGTGGCAGCTGAAAATATTTATGATATTTATAAAGCAATATTTTGATAGATATTTAAAAAACTGTTATGGAAATTTATAGTCTTCATCGTCCAATTAAAAGCATCAAGTTAAATATATTATCGAAGATGTTGAATAAAAAATTTCTCATTGAGTGCATAAAAAAATAAGTAACAATTAACCCAAACTTATTATTTATGACTTATGACTTCGTACAAGTCTTCTGGCTAAAGAGTAACTGGTGTAATTCAATTTCTCTTTTTCACTGTACAAATGCCGGACCAAAAAAACATACAAGAGCAAATTATAATACAAAATAATAGTTATACACTTTAGTCAATGGAAAAAAGAAAAATATATAATTATATTTACCAATACAAAAATAACAAAATAGTTTTCGAAGAATTAATTCTAAATATTCACAGAATGTTATTTTCTTTTGGCATCAGCACCATGGGGCATGGAATATTTTAGCCAATTCAAGAAATCCATGAGATATGCGAAAAAGGAACTAAAAAAGACAAAGTTCTTTTTATTTTTTAAAAAAAAGTATAAATCGTGCACGACAGGTGTTGACAAGAAGCCAATACCAAAGTCCATAAATTAAGTCCCAAAAATGTCTAGTATACATTTCGTGTATATAGAATATAAAAAAGAATGAAAAAAAAAAAAATACAGAAGAGAAAACTATAATACAGATAAAGAAAAAAATTAGGTTCAGCAGCATGATAATCATAGCGAATAATGACGATTAAAGCGTGACTCAGACTGGGTCTTTAAAAATACCTTTAAAAGAGTCCGAAAAAAATCTTCAATTTATCCTGGAAAACTATGTTAGAAACTCCGGAAATGTTGATGAAAATTTTTCAAATAAAATTTACAAACTATTTGATTAACACATTTATTTTCGAGTAGATTTAACTGGTTAAATATTAATGAATAATAAAAGCCATCAGCGATACGCAGTAATGCGTAATATTTTGGCGGTAAAATTTCAAATAATTTATTCAAAAATTTTAAACAAGTTAATGACTTATAGTCTGTTCTAGTTTTCCTTCGCCTAAATTCAAATAAATCACTAATGTAAGTGATTACTGGGCTATATTGTGTAATCGAATGAAAAAACAATGATCAATTTGAAAAAAATTCAAAATATTGCAATAAAATAAAAAAAAGGGGGTCAAAGAACGATTTTTATGTTTTTTTTTTTGGCTGGAGAAAAGATCAGGGATTCCAGCTGCTGTTGAACGTGTTCAATGTCGGTGATGCAGACTGGAGAGTTGCAAGTAAGAGAGATAATATAAAAATTGCCAAGTCAAAGCAACTATATATGATAGAGAGAAGGAGATGATGCTGGGTAGAAAATGAAGATGAAGAATAATAAAGGTAGAAGGGAGGTATGTAGTCAAGAAAATAAGAAGAATAAAAAAATATTTTTAAAAAAAAAATCAAATAAAAGCAAAAGAATGAAGGCAGGCCGCATGGTTTTTCGAAAAAATTTAAAACTTTATAGTGGGGATAAAGAAATCGTGTGGGTTCTTGGGTTTGCTGTGTTCAGAAGAGCTAATACAACGTTACAACCAACTCTCTCGTACACAAGTCTCAGCTTGGCTTGTATCTTGACTTCATGTACTCTTTGATATTTTTTATAATTTTTTTTTTTATTATTCAAGTATTTCTTAACATACCGTTTTGTATTCTGTGTTATTTGAATTAAATATCTACGTTTTTCATCATCATCTAGTCTTGTCTATGTTAAAAAGTGTTAAACTATTTGAAAAATAAAAATCAACCAAGTTTCATCGATATAAATATATACACACAATGAAAATCTAAAAATAATTGAATGCGATTGAAAAGAAAATTGTTGGAAAATATATACAGCAAGTGGATGTTATTGAAAAAATAAATTGTGAGTGTTGTGTTTCATGTGAAAAGTGAAAGTTTAGTGAATTTATATTTATTGAAATATTAAAAATTGTTGGGTTATTTTATTTATTTATTCATTTTTTTTTTTGTTGATAAATATATAATAAAGTAATAATACGTAACAGTGGTATGAGGAGATTGACACGCAAGCGCAGAAGCCTTGCGGCATTAACAGTGATAATGGGACGACTTGGTAAATCAAGTCAAAATCAAACGAAACCAATATTCAGGGTGCATTATAAAAAATTAATTGATGAATATACAAATCAACAGCAGGATCAGCTTAAGTTTATGCCGGCATTGCCAGATTACATGTCATATTGTTGCTGTCGTTGTGGACATACACAGAAACTTGAAGTAAGAACATCAAAATTAAAAAAAAGAACAATCAATCTATAATGAAAATTATTAAAACTAAAATTACAAATTGTTCTGTACATTACTCTAAATTTTTATTAGCTTACTCCAATATTTTATCAAAAAAAATTTTGAACTTCCCTATGAACATTATTACAAATAATTGTAATTATTTTATTGAATTTTATAGTTTTCTTACTTTCATTTTAACTGTTACACATAAACATTTAAACAAAATTTTAGCATCTAAGAATTCTATAAAAGTTAACCAGTTTTGCCCACGTTCATTCTGTAACACAGTGTAATTATAAATACTGCATCCAAGGTCTTCATGATCAACTGACATAAAAAACTGGAAAATCGAAAAAAAAAAAAGAAGAAAATGATTAAAGAAACTATCCCATTTCATTCAACAAGCGATAAAAAAATTTCTAAATTTTTTTTTATTATCAAAAAACGTGGGAGTATAAAGCCTATGAAAAATAGATAAAAAAATTTTTTAAAAATAATTAGATTATATAAAAGGGGGGTAAAATATTCTTGAGAAAATCGATGTTGGATTTGTTTTAATATAATTTTTCTTTTTTATTATTTTAATAGCAGCAAGTATGTAGTGAGCAAAAATAAAGTGAGTGTTAGTATTGCTATGTTGGTCTTAGGGGGGTAAAGAGAGAGAGTGATAAAGAATTTTAGATAAGGGGGCTGAAGGGTACACAAGAAGTAAGGGAAAAGCCGTGGGATCGGACGAGCACATTCCTGGCTTTTTTATATCTCTCTCTGTCTCTTACCTGCTGTCTCTTTCTCGTTATCATTATTTTTATCTCACTTACTCCACTCACTTACTCCTGAAGACTTTGTAGTAACTACTTGTGATACAACACAGAGAGAAAACTTACGATGAAAAGTACAGGATGTTCACACAAACTTCACAACTATTTTTTATTTTCAAATTACTTTTTTATATATCATCAATTACACACGTCATTATTACAATTTATACTATATTTATCAATAATCATTGGTGGATAATTACATTTAATAAAATTATTTGAAATAATTATCTTAAAAATTATGAGAGAAAAGCAAAGAAAATATAAAACTCTATTTTTTTTTTTTGGAGCAAACCCAAATATTTTTATTTTTTTGCAAGCTCTGGTGATCCAGAGCTTTTGGCAATGCGGAAAAAAATTGAACGTTACAGTTGAAAAAAAATAAATAAATACCTATTTGTCATAAAAAAAAATACCAAATATATGAAAAGAAATAAGAGAAAATATTTGAATATAAAAATTTACCTCAAGGCTATGGTTTTTGAAATTCGTCTAGGAATTTTAATCATTTAAAAAGTTACGGTTTAAATTTAATGATTATTTTATATATTCTTTGGCAGACAGTGAGTCACTCAGTGACATCATCATTATCGTCTATTTATTCATTCAATTATAGATACAGAGTTATTTTTCGTAAAGTGGATTTCAAAGAAAAAAAATTAATTTCACCTATGGAAAATAACAAAAATCAAAACTGTAAAAATTCATTTAAAACTAAATTCATAACTATTTTGCTTCTCTCTTTTTTTAACAATTAAAAACCATAAATTTTTACTCTCAAAAAATCATTTAAATTGATTTTTCCGAGTAGAAAAAATGTTTTTCCATTGAAGTCTTTTGATGATTATTTTGGTACATGTCAATGTTGGATTTCTTTGACGTAAAATAGAGCATCGAATTTTCAGTAAACACAATGAAAATTTAGTTTATATATAGACTCATTGTCGGGGCACTTCATAGAATATAACATCAAGGAATTTATATGGGGACACACCATAACACAGTATGAAACCCTTCGATGCGATAATGCTTGGAAGCATTTAACTTACACCTGGAAGATCTTCAATAACGCCTCTCCATTTCCCAATTCTCTCATATTGTGTATATACTATTTTTCATTTTCTCTTCTACTCTTGTAGATTCATCTTTTCTCCTTATTTTTTTTATAGTTACTTGATGGATTCTTTTGATATAAATTTTTGCTTAATATTTTCATTCATAGATATACATGAGAATATAATTGGCACCGCACAGTGGTATAGTTGGCCCTTCAAATATAATAAAAAAAAAAAAATAATATATGTTCATCGTCGACATTGTCAACAATACCACGCATACACGAAAATCATTTGAGTCTGATTTTTTCATTTTTTCCTTACTCCTCTCTCGCTTCGGTAAATAAAGAATAATGGACTAAGGTCGAGGACGTATTATGTGACTCACGGGACTTTTATACTTTTTTTTTTATTCTTTCCTTTTTTTACGTACATTATTATTATTATTTTAGTTTTTTTTGTCCCGTATATATTTTTTTCCTTTGGAATTATTTTTTTTTTTATTTCGACAGATCACGTCTGTAACGCATCGTAAATTTGCTCATTGTGGACCCTTGAGAGAGTGACACTCGAAAATTTTCTTCACTCATTGTCGCGTGTCCGGACTTTATCGATTCATATAAAGAATTTTATATTGAAAAATATATAGTATATTTCAAGAGGCTTCTTTTGTTGTATTTTGACATAAATTTTGAGGATTATTATTTGATATATACATAGACTTTTTGAGTTATTCAAATAGTCATTCAAAAGTCACTTAAAAAGCTCGAGAATTATATATTTTTTAAATATTCTTACTATTTTCTTTCATTCATTTCGTAACACATTTACTTTTGAATATGGTTTTAGTCAGTATTGAGAAATTAAAGTAGAAAAAAAATTATTTAAAAGTTCAATAATTAGAGCTTTAATTTTTCTATTATTTCCACAATTTTAATTGATTTTTTCTTCATCGAATTTTAGTATAAATCGACGTCAAACAATATAAACAATTAATTTACTAATAAATGGATATAATTAATAATATCTACTTTCAATAAATAATTGCCATAACAAAACGCCAATGTTTAAAAGATGAAAAAGAAAAACTAAAAATAATTAATTGAGACTGAAAATTTAGACGACTTGATTTTGAATTAAGTCTGTTCTCAGACATTGAATTTATAATGAGAAACATTTGCAAAATTTGCATTGTATAGAATAATAAAATATTCAACAATTTACCTATATCCTTTTCATGTAAAATTTATTGTTAATATTACAATGGATATTCCGAATGAGTAATTAACGTTGTTCAATGTCAAAATATATTCATAAAACAAATCCACAAATTAACATTTAAATAATATTCATAAATGAAAAAAATTGTTTTTAAATAAATGTATAAACAATTAGGTCGAATTATAAGTTAATTTATTCACATGATTATTTTTATGAGTTATTTTTAGATACAAGTATTTATAAATAACTCGAAAACATCATTAATATATTTACTTTTTTTATTCGTTTTATCTAAAGGGTTTTTTTTATTTTTTATCTCAAAAAGATAGCGGTGCTTTGGGATGTATTTTTATGATCAATCAAATAATTTTCATAATCACGGTCATAAAATATACATATCGATACACTTCCGGAATAAATAAATTTTAAATAAATATATAATGTAAAAAGTTTTATTACTATTCGAAATGAATTAACATTTTATATATTTAAAAGAAATTTTTATTTTCAATTGATTTTCATGAATAATCAATTTTGTTTTTGTTAATTATATAAATTATTTCTCTGATAGTTTATTAAAGAATACGAAAATATTTTCTTGTGTTCAATTTTGTTGTATGTAATTTTTATTTTCAAATTACTGGACAACACAAAAAGGATAAAAAAATGTTAAGGGTAATTTTATTGTTGTCAGTTTTTTGTATATATATTTATCTTTTGTGTTTGTTCACCACAATTTAACGAAAATTTGCAAGAATGAATTATAATAATTTAGCTTGATGCTAAGGTAACATATGAACTCTGTGGTATCTCGTTTGTTCAAACGTTATTAAAAATAAAAAATTAAATCAACTATTTAAATTTTATTAAAAATATAAAACAATAAATTTATTTAAATAAAAGAGCTGTTAAATTCAAAAAAAAAATTCATATAAATTAACAAAAACTTTTATCCCTGATGATATTTTAACTGCTGACTTGAACTAAAATGAGTTTCTTTCTTATTTTTCTTTTAGTAAAAAAAAGAATGATTCAGTTGATTTTAATTGCAATGAAAAAATATATATAAATCATATTTTTCTAATGGAGAAATTCATTTCATTTATTTCTCTATTTTATTTTTTTTGAAAATATTAGATTGTTATGGTGTTTAATCGTGTGCATTAAATTGCACTGTCACCGAAAATGGTCAAGTGATTTATTGATTTGATAAATTAATAAATGAAAATAATTAGAAATTTTTTTATCACAAATATTTTTGGTTATAAACTAATTAATTTTTCATGTAAATATCTGCTTGATTAATTCTAGCATTTGAATAATTATAATTTGAAAATTTAGCGATACAAAATAGTCAGCTAAACATCAATCTAATACTATGTCAAATTGTCAAAGATTCGTAATATAAATTCAAGTGTATAATGTGGATATTATATGTACTAAATGTCAAGGATGCCTCTAAGGATTTAATACTAATTGCTGATCAAAGACACCCACTTAAAACCAACTTGAATCTCCTTATCAAATTCAACCCCATTTAAATTTGAACCCCCGTTTCCGCAATCTAGGCACAAATCGTGTCAAACAGTTTTCCACTCTTAAATTATACACATTAAGTCAGTCTTAATTTCAAACTCATTACAAAATTACACTCATTATTATTATTATTACCTTATTTTTAATAAATTTACAAGATCGTCATCAAGTAAATAAATCTCTTGTATATTTTTTTACCTCATCATCATCATCCGAGTAAATTTTTTCAAGTGAGTATACAATCTCAAGCCTCTCAAGAACCACCCTGTATTTTCTTATCAGTAAAAATGTACTTGAGAAAATGAGAAAATTACCGGATACGATATTGTCGGCCTCGTCTTTGTTGATTATTTAAGGTCGTATATATAAATTGCAACTAAATAATATTTAAAAAAATGCAATATCCTAGAAAATTAAATTATATAACTTTAAATTTAGTTGAGAAAGAAAAAATTAATATTTAAAATGGAAAAATGAATTTCAAGGTGTGGAAAAAAAAATTTTTTGCAGAGAAAAAGTGGATTTGATGATGTTGTGGTAAAAGGTAGAGGAAGATATGTGTATAATATATGAAAAAGTGATCCAGGTAAGGGGTAAAGAGGTGAATATAGAGGAATGAAAGATATGGCCGTGACCGGTTGGTATGTGCGGAATGTGGCCCGTCACGCAGTCAGTTAAAGCATTTATACACAGACATCTAGATATGTAGACATGTATTTGTTAATACATTTACAAATGTGGGTAACATCAGGTAACATTACCTTACCGGTACCTTTCGTTTTTTTTTTTTATCATTTTTATATTCATTTTTGTCCTTTATTTAACCGCAATATGGTAAATTCTTTATTCCTCAAATTGAAATGATATTTTTTATATTTTTTCACTTAGCTTAATGGAGAATATTATTATTAAATGGAAAATCTTAATTGTATTTATGATTGGTATCACAATTAAATTGAAATGCATACTGAGCACGAATTTGAGCCATTTTAAAGGGAATTATTCTGATGTAAATTGTATTTTTTTAAATACCTGCAAGTGAGCTCTATGCATCTTTTCCTTGACCAATTGCCATCAGTATTATTTAAATAAATAAAAAACCATCAACTTGAACAAAAGTAATTCTTCAGATACAATTTGAAACAAAATATTCAAATTGCAATAAAAATTCTCTTCAGGCCAATTATAAAACAGCTGCAGATTTTTTTTTATTTATGATAAATAAACACCTGTCTGTTGTCTGCAAGTTTATATTCTTACGATTATCTTCTTTTTTTTGTTTCAGAGAATAAAATCTCTGCATTAAAATCACTCTAGAATAAAAAAATAAAACCAGCAATAATTTGAATTTTCTTATTTGAAGCACAGATGAAGAAAAAAAAAAAATATTGAAATTAAGATTGCGTGATAATGGAAAATCGATTAGACTTGCCACCTGCAGATTTATATATTCCATCTTAGATAAACCAGAAGAGGAGAAAAAAAATTCTTCCTTTTAAATATTGATCCTTCAGAATGCAGCTGCATTTTTTTTTTAATCACATGTCTTTACCATCATCATATTCTTTCTCTCGATTCTTCTTCTACCAATTCCTTCTATTATTATTATTCATTTGATTTTTCATTTTCAAAATAATACACCTGTCTATACCTGAGGACAAACAAAATTTAAATACTCACCATTTTTAAAATGCATTCGAGAATAATCACTGCGTTTTATGAAATGCTACTTTATTAAGGTGTATCACCTGCTAAAATTAAAAATAAAATACTTTTAATTTATATGTATATAAAACATCCACAACGCCTCTTTCAACTTTTTTCATCATCTTCCTTTTTATCCACTTTTTTTCGACTTCTTGAGGTCATAAAGTAAAAAACAAAATTCTCTGGGGTTTCACACTCGATAGTTTTACCGCCCACATTGCACTATGTTCTTTCAATTTTTTTTTTCCTCTTTAACACAACTCATGATATATGATCTTCATGACGCAAAAGGCGTGGACAATGCTCATCTGAAAAAAAAAAAAAAATTCCCTTAATTCAAGAAGCACTTTCTCTCTCCAATTCATGAGAGTCTTTTTGAATTTTGAAAATACATTTATTCTCGAAATATTATTCATACCTCGTAGTTGTACATTGTATTTCAGATGGTTAAAAATAAGTAGCAGAAGAAAGACGTTAAAAAAATATATAAAAATGAAGAAGATAAAGAAAAAAACGAAATAAAAGCTGACTGAAATTCTATCACGTAGAAATGTCACAAATGATTGTAAAAAAAAGGTGTCACTATACACTTTTACGTGACTCAAAGTCTGTCGGCTTTTATACATGTAACTAGATGAAAAATACATAAACATTAAAATAATAAACTTGACCGGAGGTAAATTTTTTTTTAAAGCAAAATTTCTAATTATTATTTCCAGTAAACAGAAATTTTCGACAATAAAAAAAGAAATTTTTTAAATAAACAAGACTTGGATGATATTATAATTTTTTCAAGATTATATTTTTATTGGGAGAGTGTTTCACTTTAAGATAAAAAATACCAAAGTGTTTGATGATAATTTTTTCAAGCGTGGGAATAATTTCAGTTATTTTTAAATTTATAAATAGCTCAGTTGGTTTTATAGTCAATTAAATATAAATATAATATAAATCGATAAATCAATCCATTAATTTTCAAATATATTTTTTTAACTTTTATAAATGTTTTGTATCAATCTGGTTTTTAATATTTTTCATAATTTATATTTCTACATTTTTATTATAATAAAAATATAAATTTTTTTCTTTAAATTGTGACAATGCCTTGGAGCCGATTGCATTTATATTTTACTTGGTTTTTCCCACCGTTGTATAGCACGTTGCATTGGACTATGTAAAAAAGAAAAGTTTAATGTTTTTCCCGAGGGAAACAAGACAGGTTGAAGTGCCCACTGTCTGTATAAAAAAAATAATAATAAAAAATAATAAATGAATAACAAAAATATAAAATAAAAATATACGCAACTTTTTTTTTATTATATTTTTATACATTGAACAATTATTTTTAGTTATGAAAAAGACTTTGGATTTCAGGCAACTTATTTTTAACGATGAGCTTCTGATAACTTTTTAACATTTTTTTTTTATTTGAAAACAAGTGACAAGTGGACTTGATGTAACTGGTATCATTGATAATCCAATTGCAAACGACAAAAAAAATAATATTTCCCAGTGACGTGAATTCTTTTAGAATGATTATTTTTTTAATGGGAAAAAAACTATAATTAGATTTGTTGATGAGGACAAATTATTATTGAGTTGTTTTATTTTAAAAATAAAAGAAAATAAGTTGATATTTTTGTGAGGAATTAGTTTCATTAAAAAAATGATTTCTTGAAAATGATACACCTCGAAAATCCAACTGGCAAATATCAAGTCTTTGTGGAAAAATAAAAAGGGAAAATTGAGTAAACACAATATTGTCTGCAAACCAGCAGGTAGAGGATTTTTTTTTTTTGCTTTTATTAACCGGAAGAAATGTGTTTTGTTACTTGGAGAATTTTATTCTCAACCCTAAAAAAAATATTCGAATAATATTTACTCAACTTATTCACCACCATTGGGATGGTTTATGATATTTTTTTTTTCCTTTTTCAACACCTACCTTTTTTTTGTTTAATTTACGATAAACGAATACGTGAGATTCTTTGGGTTTCTAAGATTTCTTGCGAGGATTTTCATCTCACATTTCATCGACACTCGAAAATGCTAAAATTTATCTTTCAAAAAATAATAAAATAAAAGAAGAATTTCATTCAATATATACGTATTATTGTTGGGATTTTTTTAATTCTATTAAATTTATTATTTTTTGTAAAGTCTTTTGTGAATTAATTATATTTGAGATTAATAGTTTAAGTTTGATTTTATATTATCATCTCTTTGAAAATAACTGGCTCATATTGTTAGGAAAAGTTCAACCTAATAAAACAGGAAGCCCTAATATTCAAGATAATAAATCATTTGAATTTTCATGAAAGTAAAATTTTGTGGTTCATAGAGTTTTGAAAATGGCACAAGTATAACTTGATGGTAAATTCAAAAGTGTTATATTCATTGTCTTCACAGGCTATTCATTTTTATTATCAACATTATTTTTCATCAACTTTTAAAGTCTTCGAAGACGCAATCAATACGACAAAATTAATAATATACTTCTAAACTTGTGAGCAGTGAAATTAAAAATTTAATTAATAATTTAACAATAAAATTTTTGTAAAAGAAATATAATTAAATCCAATAAAATTGATGGAATCTGAGTGAGATTGCTATGCAAATAGTCCGAGTTCTGGGGGCTTCTGTGGAATCTATTGAGGATGTCATAAACCCAGAGAGTTATGAGATCAGTTCTCTTGGCCAAGTATAATTACATCACCAACTATATCTACATGCATCATCAAAATACCCAACGATAAACACACTATCTTTGCATTCAGTCATTCTGACAGTATCGAGGCTTAATATCATTGTCGAAATGAACTAAACACAAACTTCATTCATCTCGAAATGAAATATTACTGAACATACAAAACAACAAGTAACATACATTTCTGTTGAAAATATTAGTTATATTTAGAATAATTATTTATTATTCCAATAATATAACAAACTCAGTAAAATATAAACAAAATAATCCAATGGAAATTTAAATTATCTAATGAATTTTCATATGTAAATAAATATTGCATTTGTTTTTATCAATATAATTAACAATTGTGAAACGTCTCAATCCACTTCTAGTCATTCCAATTTTATTTTGTATATAAAAAAATTAATTTATCAATTTAATATTATTAACATCATCATCATCATCATCATCATTTCGCCATCAGTATAAAAAAAAAGCGACAGAAAAGAATATAATAATTTCCTCAGCCACTCCCATCATCTGAATGGTAATTAGCCTAATGGCATATCGAGTCAAAAAATAAAAAAATAAATAAAAAGTGATTGATACACAGAACAGTAGTAATAGCAAGGCAATCGCGTGATGGGTCAGTCTCCCTTTCATTTATCGATGATACTTTTTTCATTATTATTTTTTTCTTTTCAAGGAACGTTTAAGGTGTCTGAGTCAATGTTTATATTTAAATGTTGTACATGCAACTGTTCATCATAATATCAGTAAGCAAAAATATTATGTTTGCCCGAGTGATGATTGCGACTACTGGGCTATCCCATTAGTAAAAAAAAAAATCATAAATATTATTAAAAATAAAATTAAATACATATGTTGTGTGCTAACTGACTCGATTCACGTGTACCACATGAAATAGTCACCCTAAATATCCATATGTTTTACTAACGACTATAAAAAAAAATAGAAAAACATTCATGTTTCACTTGAGGAAATGGATTTTAACATTATATATATATTTTTTTATATAGTTTAATGTTTTTTTTCAGTTGGAAAAGAAATCGTCTATAAAGAACGTTGTGCCAGGAGATGAATGACTCCACTTGACTATTACTCCCCAATTTTTTTTTTTATATTATTATTCATTTTGCCAGTGCTTTTAAACGTCAGTTCATTTGAATGTGTAAAAAGCACTCGTATTTTGTGTTATGGGTAACCCTTGAAATTTCAAATGGCATATATATTTTTTTATATTTTTTAAATTTCTTTTTAACGTACTTGAAGAATTGTATGTCTTGTGCTCATGTGAAAAATAGACTTTTATATTAGTTCTTTTTGTTTTTGTTATTTTAATTTTTTCTCATGCTTTCGTCTCCTTTTTTTTCGATGGTTAAATTTTTTTTTTTCAATCACTACGTGTGTGGCATATTATAATTAGCAATAAACATAAATATTTTTGCTAATTTTTTATTTTTTTATTCAACGAGAAATGATGATAATAGTGATGTATGAAAATTAACTAAATGAAATTTTTTAAATTCTTATTTTGATAAAAATTTATGTATAATTTTTTGATAAATATTTTACATGTAAATTATTTAAATTAAATTACCAAACACAGCTCGTAAAGAATTGATCACAGTATTTTTTTTTTATTTGCTTTAATTTTAATTTAACGATGAAATTGGCCAAAAATTTATTCAATCAAATTTAGTCTATCGCCTTTGTAGGGGTTGTTTGAGTGTGACGAATCGAATTTACTCATTGCATTTGTGCCTCTTTACCAATCGATCAAAATAATTGGACAAAAAAAATTAAAATAAAAATTACTTTCTCCAGCGAAAAGAAAAAAAAAATTCATTTATTTTTTTTTTTTTATATTCCACAATTGTTATAAAATTGAAACGTCGACGGGGCGAATAATACCAAACGATTTTAAGGGATTTGAAAAAATTCTACAAGTTTTTTATCTACGGATTTTCATGGCAGGCCACGAAAAATTTAATTGAAATGAGGTGAGCCTCCAGTAGATTACGTTCATCTTTATTTCTCGGTTGAGGATCCTCATCTTTCTTTATCTGCCATCAAGATTAACCAGCCTTTTTCAACAATTTAAGTTTTATTTTTTTATACAACCAAGTTTTTTAAAAAAATCTTCTCATCATTATATTTACTTCATTTATTCAAATGTTATTTTTTTTTTCCTCAAATCATTTGCAAAGTTTTGCCTCGTTGAGGAAAAGCCGGGAGAATTAACATTTTCTCAAATTTATTTAATATATTCCATCGCTTCTAATTTTATATTCAATATTGAGGCTAATTATGGAAATGCTGGATTTAGATTGATGATATACTTTTGAGGCTCAAAGTTTATATTAAATATTAGTAGGCCATTTATGAAAACTGCTCATAGTAAAAATAAATAAAAATCAATTTTGTATATAAAAAATATTTGTAAAAATATTATTTAAAAATTTATCAATTTATTTGATAATTCAAGGTGATAGAAATATTTTAAATTCATTTATTTGATGTTAATGTACACCGGATATGTAATTTAATTTTTAATGTGTTTTAAAAATACCGAAATTCTCGTGATAAATTTTTATTCTATAAAAAATTACGTTGTTAATTAAGCAGCTTGTTTTTACTTTTATATAAGCAAATTAATATTTATTTTAATCTAACAGTATGTAGATTTTATAAATGAAAAAATAAAAATATGTTGCTATTTTTTTCTATGGAAAGATGAGAAATGTGGTGTGTATATTGCGACTGATCAAATTTCAGACCAGTGTGGTTTTGACAAAAGACCACTGACAACTTATTTCAGTGATTTCATTTCCTTTCCGGTTATACATCTAATTTATTTTTACATTCAATAATAAAATATTTATATTAAATTATACATGGAATTTAAATTCCACAGATGACAGATGAATGAATTCAATTCACCGGACTAATTTTATTTTATAAAATTTATATAGACAAGTGATTGATAAATATTTAATTGATTTATGATTTTTAAAAATACTTTAAATAATATTTTCAACTCTTTCTTTTTTCTATTAATTATTGAATTATAAATTAATTAATTTTCAACAGTGTGCTTTAAATAAATTATCTGTCAGAATAAAACGAAATATTTATTTTTAAAATTAAAAAAGAAGAAAATACAATTGGAACTTTAAAATATTTATGACAGTTGAATATTTAACTTTAATTAAATTTAAATAGCCAACTGTATTAAATAAATTAAAACAAAAAATTGACTCGTCAATTTTTCATTAAAGACTGTTATGGTTTTCTTGAATTTAAAATGAAAAAAAATACTAATAATAATTTATTTGTGGTGGAAATATACTAAACTATAAAAATCAAGTTGAAAACCATCCAATTTATTTATAATAATTTATTACGAAGTCTTTTTGGTGAGCATTTATTCGAATATACTTGCTGGCAACAAATGCAAAATTTTCAGTAGCCATTAAAAATATTCTATATCCGGCTTAGGTAACTTTTAAACCACACTGTGTAAAATAGTTTTAACATTTAAATTTTATATATGAAATATTTTCAACTTTTCATATTTATAAATTTTTCATTTCCTCGAATAATTTTATATGAAATATAAAATATATATGAAAGAATTAGAATCCATATATATTTATTACCAAAGATGTGATATTAATTTTTTTTTCAATTTAATTTCAGGCTGAGGAATTAAATACAATTGTTGGAAATGCTTTTCGCATGGCTTATGTGGCGCAAATTCAGCGTCAGCCAATTCTTCAAGATGTGATCACATCAAATAAAAATACAAAAGAACACAAAAACGTCTGGGTATGTATTAAAAAATGGCAATATATTAATCAATTAAATTAACAATAAAAAAGAAAAAATTTTAAGCTAATAAAAAATTGAATTAAGACAACTTTATGTTGATTAATATTTTGCAAACAACAAAAATCATAGACCACGTTAAGCTAATTAAATTAATTAATTAATTAATGATAATTATAACAGTAATAGTTGATAACATAAAATTAAAATGAAAATAATAATAAAAAAATATAAAATGAATATTAAATTATTTAAAACTGTAAAATGAAATTATCTTCAAATTATAATTTGAATTTCAAATAACGATGATGCATGATTATGATCAATTAGAATATCATAAACAAAATGAAAAAATAAATAAACAATTTTTTAAATAAATTTAAAAATAAAAATTCAATTTATGTAGTTTAAAATTTCGAGAGAAAAATAATGATAATGTGATAATAAATTTATAAAATATAAATTAATGTGAGGGGTTTATAGTGGTGAATGTGGTGTAATGAAGATTTTGATGATTAAAGCTCATGTGATGTATCATGTGAGTGGTATTCTGGTATCAACTGCGTATCTTTTGTATATATACATGAAGTTATGCGGGCCTCATGGGGCAATATGCGTAAAATACAACTATATATGTCCCATTTACGAGTAGAAATGCGTTAATTATAAAGTCAGCCTCTAGGCTTCTTGTTTCTCTCTCATTTTGTTGTATCATATTGCTGGCGCCGATGAGATTTTATACAGAAAACAGTAAGCAAACGACAATGTCAACGCGTTATCATAAATAATTTTCATATTTTCATATCATTTTGTTTATAAATATTTGTTTATAAATATTTTTTACAACAAGAAAAAAAAAAACTAATTAAAATTAAATTTTATATATTTTTTTTCTTCTTACAGAATAAACCATTGAGTGGGAATTGTGAAAACAATAATAATTGTAATGGTGAAAATTTAATAGTAAGTGGCTATAAAAATTTATCAACAAATTCTTGGCTCAAAAGTCGAACAACCCAAGGATCACATCGTGGAAGCGGCTCGTCCGCAGTTGACATGAACGTCCAGATTGGCAGTGCCGGATCGCCTACGCTGCGACTCGCAAGCGTCAAGGTATTATTAATTAATTAAAAAAAAAAAAATTCATAAACTATTAACGAAGAAAACAATTTAATTTAACCAACAAAATTTAAAATAATTTTTGAAATATTTAAATAAAAAAAACTACATAGCGAATTTATATATAAATTAAATTTTTCATTAAGAATTTTATTGTTTCTCATGTTTTTTTCGTTAATTAAAAAATGTAAAATAATTTTATACTAAAACTTTGTGAAACTTTAAATTGAAATTATCGATAAGTACATAAAAATAGCGAAAGAAAAAATAGAATATTTGTTATTGTTTGTAAGAGAAGTTGAATTAATTAAATTTTATTTTAATTTTTCAGACACCAAATTCAATACCAGGTCTTCGGCCATCACACACATTTAATAATGTACGTGGTAACATAGCAGTTAATAATCAAGATGAAAAAAGTATATCACAACAAAGTACACCAAGTAGTGATGAGAGTAATTCACCAACAGAACTTAATTCATACAAAAGACTTACTGATAAGCCACCATTAATAAAACGTCTTACAATGGGATTAACAAGTGGTGTACTTGGTCTTAATGGTGATGATGATAGTTGTCCTCTTGTTAGTGGTAGTAGTACACCAACAACACCAACAAATAGACCACATTCTGGTGGTTATATTAATGAAGCTATCATCGAAACGGAAAACACAAGAACGTCTTATAATAAAATACCACAGTCTGATAGCATTGATAACACACTAAGTTCAACAATAAATACGAAAAATTTAAATGTCGAAATAAATAGGTAATTGCTTTTAATTATAATAAATATATTTGTTATTTAAAAATATTTTCATTATAATTTAATATTAAATACACGGAGTGAGGAATTTTTTTTGATTAAATATTTTTGTCTTTAGAATTGGTCATTCGCCGAATTCAGGAGTAGATAATGATTTTAAAACAAAAAGAAGATCACAAATAAGTACATCAAGTAGTTCAGTACCAGCTGATGGAAGTACACATGGTTCAACACCAACACCTCCACCATTACCAGAAAGAACTGACAGTCTCAATAATCGTTGTGAAGAAGGTGAATTACGAAAAGCTCCATGGTTTCAAGCTGGAATACCACGGTAAATATATTTTAAATAATATAATTATTGTAAATTCACCAATTTTAAATAATTTAAATGTAAATTTTTTTATCTACAGAGAAATAACACTTGAAGTATTGAGCCAAGAACCTGAGGGTGCATTTATGGTACGTGAAAGTACAAGTAAACCAGGATGCTATGCATTATCATTACGAGTACCACGTGAATTTCAACCAAGTGGAATTGCCCATTATCTTATTATGCGAACAAATAAAGGCTACAAAATCAAGGTAATTATATTTTTTTATTTTAAATATTAATTTTACTTCTAAAAATATAAAAAACTTTTTTTTAAAATGATTTTTCTTTGTGTATGTTTGTTTTTCAATGTTATAATTGAGTTTAAATTAATTTTAAAATGAGAAGAAATAATTTTTTAAAATATTTATGTATGTATTAAGGCTAAATGTATAACTGAGTTTGTTGCACAGCCCCATAGGCACAGGGGCAAACAAACTCAGTATGACTTTTATATGACGTACCAGAGGGAAATCAAAGTAATTTTAAACCACTGACTTTGGTCATATACATTTGTATATACTTCTCCAACAAACTAGACATTTCTTTTAATTATTATTTCAACAATAGACGTATTAATTTTTCCATTGATTTTTAATTAATTTAATTTATATATTTTTCTATTTAATTAGCAAAAGATGAGGAATTTTTTAAATTGACAGGCTAATTTGTTAATTGAAATTTTGGCTTTTTTTTACAGGGATTTACCAAGGAATTTTCAACGTTAACTGCATTGATAACACATCATTCTGTGATGCCAGAATTATTACCGTGTCCGTTATCATTGAGTCGTTACAATCCAAGTTTTGTAAAAACCGACTCAAACAAAGACTTTGCTGACATTGATTCTGATCCAGATTACAACACTCTTGCTGATTTTCGAAAAATGATGGCCGATTTAAAAGACTAAATATTTATCTTAAATAAACGAAAATAAAATCAAATAATATTTAATAAATAAACAAGTGATTTACAAAAGAATAAATTAAAAAAAAAGACTATGAAAGTCACAGTGATAGAATTTAAGGTGTTTTAAATTAAGTAATTTATGATAGATTTTTTTAATAAACAATATCGCGGTGTTTCGGGTGAAAAATAAATAAAATTAAATGGAAAAAGCTTTCACTTGACTGGTTCGAGACACAAGCACAAAAAATCACTGCCAAGAATATTAAATTTTCCTTTTTTCTTTGTCGATATATTTTTTTTCTTGATGATGGAACAATTAGAAAAATTAGATAAATGTATTCAGCGTGAATGTAAAAACAATATGAATTGATGTAAATGTGTTTATATGTATATAAAGTATAATTGTTAACTGGTATATTATTTAATTAAAATATAAATTAAATAATAATGTGCAAAAGATGCAAATGTAAACTCGATTGCTCGACTAAAACTAGTCTTGTACAGTGGCATTCATAGTTTCAATTATCCAAAAATAAAAAATATATATATTTACGTTTAAGAAATATATTAACGAATGAAATACTATGACAAAATAAACAGGCAAATGTCAGATCATACACGTTTTTTTAATTTGCAATTTGACAAAAAAACAAGATGCTAAAAAATGTAAACGATTTGTGTGATGATAAAATTAAAAACAAAAAAAATATTCATCAATGGAAATTTAAATGTTATTCTATTCATTTGTATCGAAATACAAAAAATTAAAAGCGATGCATTGTATAATATCAATAAAACTATTTATTACAAAAAAAAATTATCAATATTTATATAATTTCAGTCCTGCACGAATGAAAATTAAAAAAATTCATCAAAAAAAAAATTGCACAAACTAATAACAGTAATTTAAATTATGTCTGAAGAAAAAACATAATTTAAAATTATTTTTTAACATTAACAATGTGTTTAGCTCATTCAGTAATAAATGGAACACTTCTATAGTTCTATTAAGTAATGCACTGCTACAACTTGGTGCAGCAGCTCTTTCTCTAGGCTTTGATGCACCAAGTTTTTCATATGCATTTGATTTTCATGTACGTAAATTAATCTCATCTTTTCCACTAATGACATATTGATCATCAAGCAACACATGTTACCATTTGCATTCTTTTTGTTTGATAAATTTCATATACTTGCTGAGACAAATTCTCTGCCAGTTGATGAACAGTCAGTGTCTGTTACTGTACCAACATTTGTTTTCATTTTATTATGATATTATTATCTATATATTAGAGACACTACTGTAAGCTCAGAAGATAAAATAAGTTTCATCGTTAGCAATTGGTTTTTAAATATATTTAAAAAGCTCTACCATGACGATAATTTTCTCCTATGTAAGTCACAGTCCCGAGGAGTTAAAATATTCCGGAGAAATTTCACAACATATTTTCACTGGGGAATAAACTGGACGCGAAATTTGATGTACGAAAAAAAATTCTTATTGGAATGTACAAAAAAGAAAATGGAGTATCTATTAAACCATCATATTCACGACAATCTCATTACGGCATTGTCGTGAATATGATGATATTTTTATGAATAATTTAGTAGATACAACATTGACGATACGTGCGATAATCAAAAAATAACTCTGTACTACATTTCCGTAAAAAAAAATTCACGAAATGAAAAGGTAAAATCTCATGTATCTAACATTAATATTATTTTAAAAACTATGTCCACCATCAACAACACCATCAACAGCACCATCAACAACACCAAAATATATGTCGTATTATATGAATTAAATATATGTTATTTTATAAATATATTCAGAGCCAAAGAAGAATAATTATTTATTATTTTTTAATCTTATTAAACATATTTTATATTTAGATAAAATTTTGTCAAATTTTTCTTTAATTTTTCACCGATATTTCTCCGCGATTCAACTTCGGTGAAATACGACGAAAATCAGAATAAAGTAGACGAAGCTGGAAAAACATCAAAGAAAAACGAAGAAATATCAGGAAATAGTGAAGCAACTTGCGGAGAAAAATTTCCCCTAAGGTACATGCGAAATCAATAAATAAATTAATCATTTTTATTTTTTTTAACCTTTATAACTGATTATTAATATTATTAATATTATTGAAAATATTATTTTCACACAATAATCATTATAATAATAAAAAAATACCAATAATAATTATTTTTAAATAAATACAAATGTTTCTATCAGCAAAAATAATAAAACTAGTCAGCTACAATCAAATTAAATCTTTGAATATTAAACCAAATATCTTTCACATATCTGCAGTTTGATAAAATTTCGATAAAAAAAAAAAAACGAATTAAACACGTACTATTTTTGGATGATGACATATTTTAAGAGAAAAAAAATTTCAATATAATTTCTGAGAATAATTTAACACACCCAGATACTCAACAATACAAACACACCATTACGATAAAAAAAATATAAAAAGAATTGATAAGATAATGCAGGTTTTTTAAGCAAGTTACCGAATCAGATAAGTTTCATTTGGTGATAAATCATTGAAGCAGTTACAAGTCGATTGCAAAAATGCCAGGTGAGCAATTGAATATTAAATATAAAATAATTTATCAAATTATAATTTGGCTATTTATTATTAAAATTAAAAATATACAATTGAATTTATTGAACAATCAAAAAATAGTTCAGGCAATTTTTATATTATTAATTTGATAAATTAATTTAATTTGTTTTCATCAAAAAACCTTGAAGATTAATATTGATTAAAAATTAAATATCTTATCTTATTTATCATTGTGCAAATAGCTTGGAGTGAATAATATTATTTATATTAATCTTTAATGATAATTTGTAAAAATAGCTTACAGATGGGTAACACGTCATGTTGGACAATCATTGCCAGGGACAGCAGTATCAGGTGGTCGTGATACTGATGGTTCAACGATTTTTGTTGGTCGTGCATTTCACAATGGTGATATGGTACCAGCTAAAGTCATTCCTGATAAACGTGCTGTGTATGTTGCTCATGGTGGTGAAGAACACTCCAAACAAGAGTATGAGGTATTTAAGAAGACAAAAATAAGCTAAATTCATCTGTTAATTATCAACATTTTGCTTGATTAATTTTTATGCAACAGGAGTATTCAAATAATTATGCAATTTAATTGCTCATTGTTTGAAAAAGTGAATTAATAATTAATCAAAATTACCAGATAATTAAAATGATCTGAACATTCCAACTAATTTTATGTTAATATTATTGATGGAATTTCCAAGATGATATAATATTTCTTCAATTTAAAATATAATTTTTTGATGACAATGAAATGTTATTTAAAGGTACTTTGCCAGGGTGAATTTGCCTGGGTATTTGCAAGTAATGGTGTAATTCCTGATGATGCTGTGGTTGGTGGTCAAACAAGTGAAGGTGAACCCTTGTACGTTGGTCGTGTCCTTCACAATGGAGCTCAAACAATTGGGAAAGTACAACCAAGTCATGGCTGTCTCTATGTAAGTTTTAAAAATAACGAAATAATATTTCAAATTTATTTAAAAATTATTCTTTCCATTGAAATAGATTCCATTTGATGGAGAAGAACTCAGCTTCAGAGACTACGAAGTTCTTATTAACCATTAAAACAATAAATGAAGGAAAATCTTTGTTTCTACTAAAATTTAAATGACAAAAAAAAAAAAATAAAAAGAATCAACAAATTGTTTTTAAAATTTCAACTGCCAAAAAATAAATGAATAAATTAAAAATGTTGTAATGTTATTGGTTTATTTATTACAACAAAATGTGAATGTTATTATTTTCAGGGTTGAAGAACTCAATGTGTGATATTTATTATGACAATTGCTTGACATTTATATATTTGTATTTGAATGGCATAATTTTATATGATATATCCGGTAATTATCCTCTTAATTTTGTATCATTTTATTAACAAAATATTTCGTCTCTACTATGTACATAATATTTTTTTTGTCTAAAATTGCTGTCCAACATATTTATGTACATATTGCACACTTGTTTTTATCAATCAAATTATCAAATAAATTAATGATTGTCCTTGTCTTTTAACAAAAAGTACTTGGGTAATTTAGAAAAAAGAAAAAGGTAATTTATAAGGTCATGGCAATTATAATAATTATATATTTTGACAGTTGAAATTTGGATTGATTTGTCTATCATTCAGTTGATGCATAATTTATTGATAATTAAAATGAAGAAATTTTTGTTGTAATCAATTATTACGAATCAATCAATCTTGTTGGTTAATATTTCAAGTTGTTTATTTACATGTTGAAATTGACTTTTTTATTCATCATAAAATGGCTTTTATTTTGATGATTATTTCGAAATTATTTCCTGATTCAACAGGATACCTGCAGGATGACTACAATGATCGTTTTTATATTCACAAAAATTATTATTTTATTTTTAAAAATAAACTCTGTTATAAAACCAAGGCTGTGTTGTATAATCAATGGAAATTATTGATAATAAAATAGCCAATAGAAAAGTGAAAATTACAAGGATCAGTTGTATAAGAAATAATTTTTTTTTTATACATAAAATCACAGGAAGGTGAACGTGATTTTAAGACTGGTTTTACAGGACTCTCGGACTTGAAAAAGCTAACGTTCGATGACCTTTTTTTTTTATTTATATCATTGCCAAAAAATTTGCATGACTTTAAGCTGATTTTGAAATTGCAAAAAAATTATTAAACCGAAAATTGGGATTTTTTTTTTATCAAAGAAATAATTAAGTAAATTTTTTCATTTATTTATTTGCACAATTAATTATGCAATATTAATGCACATATTTTTTGAAAGTAAACATGAATTTTTATGAACAATAAAATTTCAGTTTTTATATTTTTTTTCCTGTTAAAGTTGTAGTATTTCTTGGCATAAGTTTATTTCAAATAACTTTGATAAGAAATACCTGCTCGTTGAACAGAAGAATAATCCAACGACTGGGTGTATAATTATTTGCGTAAAAAAAAAATAAATAAATAACTAGTTTTATTTAAATTAAATTTTTCTCTTTTTCATTGCCATGAAGAATTTCATAGGAGAAAAAAAAAAATAAAAAAGCTACTCCACTCACTTTCCATGAATATAAATCCTGCGGCTATTGATGGAATGTAGGAAGCATAGTTTTGATGGGTTTTCCTTTCGCTCATACTGCTGATAATAATGATGATGATTCCCTTTTTTATTTTTTCGTTTAAACAAAAACTCTATGGTTAAATAAAAGTTTTGATTGCACAGTTGTTTGTGTTGAACAATCATTGATCAATTTAAAAAATGAAAGAAATTTAAATAGAATATGAGAGTTGCTAGATGATGAAGAAAAAGAAGATGACGATGATGATGATGATCAAGGACCAGGTTGTGTAAGGCTTATGGGTAGATGGACTCAAAGTTTTTATTTTTTATTCTTTAAAATAGAAAAAAATAAAATATCATCACCCAATTGCAGATGATGCTGTTGAAAATATAATAGGGAGAGAGATGAAGGAAGCAAATCTACAGAGAGGGAGCACAAGAGGATAAAGAGGAGGAAAAATTGTACAAAAGTAACAAAGTGGAAGAGGGGCCGGTGTTAATACACGCGAGGTGTATTGCGCGAAATGCAAGGCACAATATGCCACCAAGAGCTTGCCTTGATACACTCAACTAAACGTACAAAGTTTATTTTTTATTTGTTAATTTTTTAAATATATTTCATTTCAAGTGTTCATCTTAATTGTTATCATCACTATCATCATCATCGTCATCATCATCATCATCACCATCATCATCATCATCATATACCTGGGCCATGTATAAATAACAACAAAAAAAACTACAGTGATTAATTAAAAAAAAAAATTAAAAACTAAAACAAAGTGATTCCTTGTTGAGCAAATAACAATAAATGGATATAAAAAATATAATTTATATATCACATCATTTGTATTTTTTTTAAGTTTATTTTTATTTTTTAAAATCAATTTAACGTTGACTTTGAGAAGGTAATTGTGAATGAAAAATTTGTGTGAATAAAAAACCTAGATATTCTGGTCGTTACCAGTACATACCAATTGAATAAAACTGGGACAACAAGTGTTACATATTAACAATGACTAATAATGTGGCCCTACAGGGCACAATGCCATCATCATCACCATCTGATTTACTAAATGATAAAAAAAAAATATCTCTATCAACAACAACAATAATAAATTCATACAATAATACATCATCACCATCATCACCATCATCAACAACAACAGATAAAGTTGCAACATGGAAATCAATGAGTATCAATGAAAAATGGAATTTTTTAGCGAGTAATATAACAGTTGAACCAATGGTTGCATGTTATATTATGCCCAGTGTATTAGCATCATTAGCAACACAAAATTTAAATCTTGAAAAGGCATGCAGAGTTAATTTAGGATATTCAAATGAATTATGTAGTTCATTGGCAGCACGTAATACAAGTGGTTATGAAAAAGAAGAAACATCTGTACAACAACTTGTTGCTGGTATGCAAACATGGAAACTAGCATTACAAAGTGGTTTACCAACATTATTAATATTATTTCTTGGTGCATGGAGTGATCGTACTGGTTTACGTAAACCATGTATGTTACTACCAATAATTGGTGAATTTTTAACAAGTGTTAGTTTAATTGCTTGTACATATTGGTTCTATGAATTACCAATGGAAGCTGCTGGTATATCTGAGGCATTATGGCCAGCATTAACTGGTGGTTGGTTCACAATGTTTATGGCAATATTTAGTTATATTGGTGATATTACAACTGTTGAATCGAGAACACTTAGAATTGGTGCTGTTAATGTTTTTTTATCACTCGGTGTACCAATTGGTATGGCATTATCTGGTATATTGTATATTAAAATTGGATTTTATGGTGTTTTTACAATATCAACTATTTGTTATATACTGAGCTTTTTTTATGGTTTATTTGTTATCAAAGAGGCACCACAAAAACCACATAATATTATTGAATTGCAAAAAAAACATGATAAACACATGAATGTATTTCAAAAAGTACAAGATTTTTTTGCATTCCGGCATATTGAAGAGACATTTAGAGTTGCATTTAAAAAAGGTGATAATAATCGTCAAAAAAGAGTTGCTGTTTTGATGGTCATTGTCATGGTTATCGTTGGACCGATGTATGGTTAGTTGGATATTTTTATATTAATTAATTTTCAATCATTTTAAAAAGACACAAGTCAATTGAAACAATAAATAATTGCATTTATTTGTTTCTTTAATAGTCAAAATATTATTCAAATAATTTTACATTTTTATTGCTCATTGTCTTCTGTTTTAAAATGAATTTGAAAAAAAATATAATTATTTTAAATTACACGATGATGATAACAGTGATTAATAGACGAATTCAAATAATCTAATTTTAATCATCTTGATGAATGGAAATTTTTCAATATGATATAATCTTTTTGAAAAATTTTATTTTTTTATTTTTTTTCAAATCAAAATAATTATTAACCACCAGGTTTATCCTATGTAATTTATAAATTTTTATCTTCAAGAATAATAGAAAAATAACAAATCCAAAATATTGTCATTTTTTAATTTATCATAATTTCACATGTTTGACCTTGTTGATAATAAATTATCGTGTATTATGGTTGCATGTGCCAGGAAATAAATTAGTTTATGACACTTTGATCCATATCTTCAATATAACACATAAATATATGTATATTTCTCTTGAAATAATAGCAACAAGTTGGTTGCAATTTCAATGGCCAATATAAAAATAATTATATTAAATTATATGACAGTTAAATAATTTTAGAAAAATTAAAAAATTGAGTTTAGATTTTATGAAGGTTTTTAAATTATCGTTGTATGAAGGTTCAGGCCAATGACGAGAGAGTGTCGAAGACCTCGGCCTCCAAACAAGTCTTACCTTTCAAGGATAATGTCTTGGCAATGTCTATTTGCAATATCAATTTGAGTTACATACAATTGTATCCTTGAACTTGATTTTTATTCATTATTTCAAATAACAGAATTCTAATTCATTCTCACTAATTAATCTACCTTTTGTTTCGAAAATTCATCACAATAAAAAATCACTAATAAATCAACTTGTTGTGTAATTTTTTTATTGCTAGATGATAATATTATGATTATAAATTAACATAGGAAAATTATTAGTCAATTGTTTATTAAATTTTGAAGTAAAATGTATTTTTTTTCTGCAGGTGAAATGGCAGTTATGTATTTATTTACAAGATATCGTTTTAACTGGAATGAAGTTAAATTTAGCATGTTTTCAACTTACAGCATGGTGACAAATTTAATTGGTAAGAAATTTATTTATTATAATTTATTAATGACGTCCATGAAAAATGCAAAATACCAGTAAAAAAAAAAATTAGGTAAATGAAATCGATATGAAAAAATAATAGATAATAAAGAATAAAACCGGAAAAGAAGTGAAATCGCGGAAGCAAATGCGATCTCCTTGACGTACATCGAATTGATTTGTGCTTTTTTTTTTTTCGTTTCAAAAAGTTTAATAAATTCATGAATTATCAAGTCTAAAAATTTTAAATTAAATATTAACATAATAAAATTGCATACGCAAATGTCTTTGTTATTAATCGACCTTAATTGATGAAATAAATATGAATATACTGAGAGATAATAAAAAATTTTCTTGTTGTTATTTTATGGCACTTTCACTTGTTGATTTAAATAAAAGAAAATAAATTAATTGTTTATTAAAATTAAATGGTATGTTTATTTTATTTAATTGAAAACGTTACGTTATATTTTTTTTTTTCTTTTTCAAAATTAACTGTATAGATTTTTTTTATATTACATAATTTAAAAATCAATTTGTATTCATGTCAATGTATTTATTTTATTTTTAGATTTTTAATTAATTAATGATAATGAATTGCAAATTGTGTGTGCTCATAGAAACTGACTGAAAATTAAATTTTAAATTACGTTTTGATTATTTAGCAAACAAATGAATTGAATAGATTTTTTTTTAAAAAAATATCTTTGTGATTATTCAAGTCGGTAATTCAAGAATAAAAAAAAAAAAAAACGGAAGTGGATTTTTTTGAAATAGTCAACTCATGGTAAATAAAATTAATAAAATTGTCGTCAATTACGAAGATTACAATTCAGCTGATTGTTCCTTTGGAATTTTTATTCGAATAAAAAATTAAAAAAAAAAAACAGTTGATGTTATTGACGAATTAAAAGATTAAAAGAGATAATTATCATTTTTTTTTTTTTTTTTTTCATAATTACAGGAACAGTTGTATCAGTTGGACTTTTCAGTCATTTTTTAAAAATTGACGATGCACTTGTTGGTGTTATGAGTTGCATGAGTAAAATCCTAGCAAGTTTTGTGTATGCATTTGCAACTGAAGACTGGGTTTTTTATCTCGGTAAGAAAATAGATAAATTTTATATCTTAATTTTATACTGGCCTAATAATTAGCTCATTAATTCGTTGGTTTTTTTTTTTTATCTATTTATTGCAGCTCCTTTGGTAGAAATTGTAAATGGAACGTCATTCATTGCAATGAGATCAATTGCATCGAAGCTAGTACCAACTGATGAACTTGGTAATTGAAAATTGCAATATTTAAAAATCAAAAAATATTAAAACCGGCATTCTTAAAAATTTCGAATTACGGAAATGACAATTTAAAAGTTTCGAAATTAAAAAAAAATAATAAAAATCAACTAAACCTTTTGATTAACTAATTCAAATTTAAATTTAACTCAAGAAAATCATTTGAATTGAATTAACAAGTTATTTTTCTTTATTTTCTAAATTAATAATTTCTTTATAGGAAAAGTAAATTCATTATTTGGTGTATGTGAATCTCTAATGCCACTTGTTTATGGACCAATGTACAGTTCTCTTTATGCATCAACAATGGATACATTTCCAGGAACATTTTTTTTGCTTGGTGGTTTTTTAACAACACCAGCTGTCATATCCTTTTTGTAAGTACATATTACATTGATTGATTATACACACGTTACGAATAATAAAAGAAAAAAAACATATTAATTTTTTTTTTATTCACAATATATATATATATTTATAAGCCTCCCTTCTCATACCCAATTTTTCATTGACACGAATCAGTGAGACTGATGATTGTGTGAGCTAATAAATGTATCATTAATCCCATTTTAAATTTATGTCAATGTATGAGAGACAAATTATTTATATACACATATTTATTACTTAAAATTGTGTTATACAGATGGTTGTACAGAGAACACAGAAGAGATCGTGCATTGGAGGAAAAAAATATGATAAATAATAAATTTTTTAAAACAGAAGAACGCGAAAATGGAATTGTTGATGTCAATGATAAAATTGATAATGATAAACAATTAGAAGCTAATAAAATTATCATTCAAAATGATAAACATATTGAAGCTGGCATTGATAATCCAACATTTTTGAATGAACGTTTGTAAGAGAAAAACAACAAGTATTTTCTAAAAATCATTTTTACGATTATTGTAAATTTCGTTTTTTTTTTTTTCAATCAAATAGTTTGATGGGGCTATATTTTTTTTTTTAAGCCTTTAAGGGAAAGTTATGTTAACCAGTTTTTGGTTTATTACTTGAACAAGTTTTTCTATATATAAAAAAAAATTAACAAGTACATTAAAAAGTGGAAAAAAAAATTTTTTAGTCCAGGCCTATTATTACTGAATCGTAAAATTCATTTGATTTTTTTTTTTTCTACAAATAAATAATTTGTTATTAAAAAAAATATATTTAAAAAATAAAAAAACGTTTACTTTCAGTTTATGTGAAGATTTACTTGTAAATTAGACGAAAAAAAATTGAAATAACTTGTTTTATTGTTTTTAAAATTAGAAAAAAAAAAAAAATACAAAAATAAGTTAATTTTTATGCAGTTAAAATAGTTATTATTGATATAATTAATATTATTATTAACATTATTATATTTTTTTGTACTTAAGTCATTTCACATTGTAAAAAGGAAAAAAATAAATAAATAAAATCAAAATTTGATTGTTTAATAATTTTTTTTCTTTCTAGAAAAGAATAATAGCAGTATTACGAAAAAAAAAATATTAATATTTCAATAAAAATACTTTAACAAATAAAATTATCATCATTATATGTAAAACGTTTGAAAAAAAAATAAATAAATAAAAATTTTCTTTTAATTTTTATTTTGTTTAATTTATTAATATTAACATCAGTTGAAAAATACTATCAATCGAGCAGTCGGTAAATTTCCTTGAAGCAGAAAATGACTAAATAATTATATAAAAAAAATAATTTAATTAAAACCGCTGCAATTTTTTTTTGCTAATAATTAAATTGAATATTTTATAAATTTCAAATGACGATATTATGTTTTTTTTTTTATATTTGAATAGTTAAATAGTGAAAATAAAATAAACGTCGGTATGAATATGGAGACTGAGAAGTGCTATGAGCTTATAGGACTCTTTAAAATGAAATTCACTTCGAATTGTCTATATTATGGACCGAGATAAATTTCTCCGAATCATGATGCAACGTAAAATAGATACGAGTTGTAAATCATGATACTTCATAGTCTGTGATTCAAAGTAACAACGTCACAATGACAAAAAAAAACCAAAATAAATATATTCCTTGGAGGAAAAAAAAAAAAATGTACATGACACTGTCACACTGTCATGTTTTTACAGTGGTAGCAAGTAGTAACACACAAGTGAACACTAAAATTAAAAAACACTGTGCTGAAGCAAAATTAAAGAGACAAAAAAAAAAGGTCAAATTGAAATATATAAATACGAAACGTACGATTACATATTACAGATAGAAATAGTAGGAATGAGTAATGTGATATAGCAGAAACGATCTGGATCGATTGAACTTTGAACAAATATTTTTTTATAGTCAATTTAAAGTGTATGTTTGAGGACGCGCGAAATATTTTTGTCAAATGATAAGAAATGATTGTAAAAAAAAAAAAATGATAATCATATCTCAAATATTTTATTGAAACAAGTATTTTATTAATTATTTATATTGTTTTAAATAATTTTTTTTTTTTTTGCATCGTGTGCTAGTTGGTGATTAAACCGGCACAGTTTTTTTTTAAAAAAACATTTAAAAGTCTGACATACAATTATACAAACTGATGAGTTTGTAAAATAACAAGTATTTATCTGTTTGAAAAAGTGTACTGACAACTAATACAAAGGTGAGTTAATACTAAAAAAAAATAATTAAAGTTAAAAAAATCTGGTTCACTGTGTTCTTAGTAGCAAAATAAAAGTATTTCTTGTTAAATTTATATAATAATTATTTGTTTAAGAGGAAATTTGTTTTAGTTTTTTTGAAAAATATATATTTTTTATTTTATTATTGTTGGTTGTTTTATTTTTTAAATAGTTTATTTATTTTTAATTTATTATTGACCTCGTTTATTGATCAATGAACTGGTACATTGACAGAATTTTATTTGTCCCGACAATTAATTGCAAGGTTAATAATTAATTTGTAGTAAACAAAAAAATTTTTATGATTTTTTAAAAACATTGATTGATTTGTGGAAAAGATATTAAATTTTAGATAATTTTTTTTCAATGATTATTAATTGTTGGTTGGATAATATTGTTGATGAGTTTTTTATTTTGTTTGAAATAAAATTTGTAGGTTTACTTTTTTTTGTTGAATTTTATTATGTAAATTTTATTTTATTTATAATTTTTTTTTTTTGGTATTTAAGATTGAGTTTTTATATATTTTCAAATTATGTAAAAGTTTTATTTGACATTGAGATGGCACATTGCATGCAAATTGTCGAGTTTAGAAATGGCTATATTGTTTGATATAAATTTTCAATGCATGTGAACCTTGACAGCATGCCAAAGGTTAAACAGAAACGCATTTATAACGAAAAAAAAAAAATAAATATACCAAATAAAAATATTAATAATCTCTAAAAATTATTAACAAAGATAGCATGTATTATTTGAAGATAACTTGATCATTAGAATTTACAACAACAAAGCGAGTGAATAAAATATTAAACGTCTTTAGAAATTGTTACAGATGAAAAGTTTCTATTTATTTAAATAATTTACAACAATGTAAATAAATTAATAATCTAAAAAACTATTAAACAATAAATATTTATTAGCTTCTTTTGTTGTAAATCATTCACAACAAACAAATAAAAATTATCAAAAGAAGATAAATTAAAAGATAAAAAACTTTTTAAAAATGAATTTAAATAAAATAACAATAAATAATATCAAAAATATATTAACAAAGATAAATTATTGCAAATTGATTTGACTATTTAAATAGAAAATTATAATTTACAACAAAGTCTAAAAATATTTTTAATAATTTTTTAAAACAAGTTTAAATATTTAATTTGAAATCGTAATTATTCAACTAAAAAGAAATGAATTTAAAGAAAAACTAAAGAATCGAATTTTAAAATTCTTTTAATTTGTATATTTTAATATTAATTTTATTAAATTAAATATAGACAAACTTTATCGTGCTCCTTGACATGAATACTATAAATTCTATACAATAACTTTGATTATATGTTGGCGTATAAAAATAAAGGGATATATAAAAGAAAAAAAAAAAAAACAATTACAAAATATAATCGTCACGCTATTTAAAAAAAATTAAATCCACGAAAATATATTTATAAATTTAGGTCTCAATTTTTTTTTCATTTTTTACTTAAGTTTCTCTACAATGAAAGTGCTAGTTTTCGTGAAAGTATTAATACACATAAATAATGAATAAATTTAAATAATAGACAAAAAATTTAATCTACAAATTGTTCCGACAAAAATTCCTTACGCAATCGTCTTTATAATTTTCATTCTAGACCGGCTATTTTATTCATTTTTTTTTATTACCTCGTTGGTCATCCGGTTACAACAAATTAATTATACAATTCGTGTATATATATTTAAAACAATGTATTAAATTAAAAAAATAAAGAAACAAAAATTTTATAGATTTAGTTTTATCATCGTACGAGAAATCAGCCGTAATTGACATTAATTTAAATATATTATCGAAATAAAGTATATCAATAAGCACTATAAAATTTTTTAAAAGAAAAAAATTAAAATAAAAACAATAAATTACATTTGATAAAATAAAAAATGATATTAATTAAAAATTAACTCTTACAGCAAGAAAATTAATTTCTTTTGATTAAAATAAAGAACAAAAAAAACCAATTGATGTAAAAATAATTTCGATCAATTAATAACAATTGAAAGGGACATTATTGCAAATTCATGTGATCAATCATAAGATAAATACCCACGGTTTCAATTTATTATAAATAGGTCAATTGAAATTTTTTTATTTTTATTATTTTATTGTGAAAGGTAAACAGTTAATAATTTTTGATAAAAAAGTGTGATTAATAAATTTAAAAAATAAATATATTTTTAAGGTTCATCTAATGAAGAAATAAGTGTCAAGTTGGATCAAGAATTTCTCTGATTTATTCTCACGTTTTGTGGCTTTGGATAAGTCACATAATTTTATACGAATTTTCTACATTTTTTGTTAGTCATGGAGATAATTTCAATAAATAAATAATCTTGATGATTCAGTTGTATATAAAAATAATAAAACAAATTTTATTGGCAATTTTTTGGGGCATGACAAAATGAATTTGTAGAAAAATACTGGAATTTTTTTTAATTACGAAAATGGATTTGAAAAATTCTTAGACTCACCCCAGTTTAGGGTATTTTTTAATAATTTTTTATTTTAATTTATCAATGACAACAGTCAGCTGATAATTTTTTCTTTTAATTTTAATTTACCTCAATTTACAAATAAAATTCAAAAACCCATTTTGTTATATTTCGAACTTGCAAAATAATTTCCCCACGCTCGTTAATATGATAGTAAACAAATTAAAATAATTTTGTATTTAAAAATGTATTCGCTTTATTAATAATCAAATGTAACTAATAAATTTTGTTTAATTTTTGAAGGTATGAATCTACAGTGGATTTGGGTAAGTTTAAATCTTCTCGTCATTGTGAATACATTGTCAGAATCAGATTTCGATACACACATTGAATTTACTGATATTGGATATGAAGATGCATGCAGCAAAGCATCACAATCACACTGGAATTTTATCAATAAACCCAGCAATGAAACCCTACAATTATGGGTAAATAAAAATACAAAAATTACCCAAATAATTAACTCTACTATATCCTTATTTATATTTTTAAATTTCATCTCAATTAATATTTCAGGAGGATGCACTTAATGAGTATGCTGAGTACAAACGAGTACAGGAAATTGAAATTACAAATGTAACTGACGTGGATTTAAGTGAAATAAAAAAATATAAAAGTAATCTTGTGAGTAAGCCAGGTGATGCTCTACTTAAAAAAGACGAATGGAAAAAATTTGTATCATTTATTGCTGATATTGAATATATAAAAATATCAAAAAATTATGAAACAATTTATCAAGAATTAACTAGCAGTAAAACATCTGATGAAAAATATAAAATATGGTCTGAATGGTTTGACGATTTCAAACCATTGACATTTAAATTTACTGATAATTTAAAATATTTAAAAAATGCTGCAATTGCTAATGGTAAGTTGTCTAACAATTTATAAATTAAATAATTTTTATCATTTAAAAAAACCAACAAAACAAATTGAATTATTATAAAATTAATTTGTTTAATTTATTTTTAAAAATATAAAACTAATGAAATTGTATTTAATGATGATTTATTGTTTTAAAATTAGGTGAAAGTAGTGTAAAAGAATATTGGGAATTACTTAGTGAACATAAACATGGCTATGATGAAGCAAATGAAAAATGGTCTGAGGTATTACCTCACTACACAAGACTAGTTGAATTTGTCAAAAGAAGATTGTCTTTGAAGTACAACAATGATGTGATAAATAATTATGTACCAGCTCATTTACTTGGCTCACTTGATGGTTACAGTTGGACACCAATCATATCAGATGTCATACCATATCCAAACACAATATTTGATATTAAAAAAAACCTCATAAATAAAAAGCTACGTGGAAAAGATTTATACAAATCAGCAGCACAATTGGGCAAAAAAATTTTAAAACACAATCCAAATGGTGAATTTTTTCAGAGCAGTTTATTTAACAACTCATGTAATACAAAGTTGATTAATTATTGTCGTAAAGGAGAAATGACAATATCAACATGTTCAGAATCATCAATTGATAATTTTATATCTGCTCATAAAAATGTTGGCAAAATTTTGGTCAATCAAATGTCAGAAGAAAGTAGTCCAATATTAAATAATGCAAATAGATATTCAGGTAATTTTTTTCATTACATTATTAATGACTAACAACTATTAAAATTATTTTTTACTAAACCTTTTTGTGTTTAATACAACAGCTTTGAAGGAAGGTATTGCTGAGCTATTTGGAATATTATCAACAAGCCATGCTTGGTTACATTCAAGGGAACTTGTTAATAAAACAAATGATGATTCTGATGAAATCAAAATGATTCCATTGATGATAAGTGCTCTTGATGTGTTACCAAGAATGTCGTACTATTTAACAGCTGATAAATGGAGAATTGATTTAATTGAAAATAACACATTTGATAATGATAAAATTGTGTCAACATGGTGGCAATACAGGTAAGTTAATAATTAAATTGTATTTTGTTTTTCAATTATTAATTTGTTTTTTTTATTTTAGATCAGAGATTGGTAATGTCAGTAGTCGTTTTAAAAATATTCCTACATTTTTAAATGATAATTATATTGTCAGCAACAAACCCTATCTCTCGTGAGTGATTTAAACAAATTTATTTGTCATTTTTTATTTATTGTTAATTGACTAATTAGATGTATTAATAAATTTTTTTCTTAAGGAAATTCATGGGGATATTATTGGGCTTTCAAATCTACGAATATCTAATGGATTCAACTGAAATTAGACTTGAAAAAATTGAACCAACAAAGACAAAACCAGAGCTGATAAATTTAATAAGAAATGGTCTTGATGGCAATTGGAATTTGATGATTGAAAAATATTTAAATTTCAATGAAATATCAGTGGATTCTTTGATCAATTATTTTTCACCATTGGAGGATTATTTTGAACAAATTGAGAATGATAATAAATCATTGCCATTGTTTCCAATTGACTATGAATTAAAGCTAGAAAAATTGGAAAATCAGTATAAGCATGATTTAACAACTACGACAACGACAACAACAACAACCACAACAACAACGACAACGACAACAGTAAAACCAAAAATTATTATAAAAGATGACTCAAAAATGATGAATGATCAACAAAATTTAGATAAAAAATTGAATAATTCAATAAATGATACTAAAAAAATTAATGCAACATTTGAAAAAATTAAAATTGACAGTGAATTATCACCAAAAGAAAAGAAAAAAAGAGAAGAAGATGAAATTGCTAAAGGAAATACTAGAAAAGCTATTTGGGCTATTGGAGCTGTACTTATTTCATTACTAACAATAATTACTATCGCAATATTTGGTAAAAGACGATGTCGTAAAATACCAAAGAATAGAAGATATGTTTAGAAGTTTAGTTTTAATATTTTAATTTATAATAAAACATTCCAATAAAAAGAAAAAAAATACTTGCTAAAGGATAACTTAGTTGCCTCTTAAAATTGCAAGTTTTTTTTCTTTTTTTAATGATATAAATAAAGTTAATATTTTCTCGAAATTAATAATCAATTTTATAGCTTATAAGAGATCATTTTTTTCTTTTAATATTAATTTTTTGAAATTTATAAATTTAATTTAATTACAACAGTATTTCATACGTCTTTAAATAGTAAATTAATTTTTCTTTATTTTTTTTTTGATAAACACGAACTATAAAAAGTAATTTTAAAAAAAAAAAAGCCAATGGGAATAAAAAAAAACAAGGTAAAAACGTACTGAAATAGAATAAAAATTTGTACATTTTTTTTGGGATTATTAATTGCATAAAGTAATTAATTGGTTAAAAAAATAGAATAAATAAATTTGATTGATATTTTTTATAAAATTAAAAAATAATTTACTCCATGTAAATGATTAATAAAAATTTTGTAAAAACATTTTCATATAATAAAATAAAATGTTTATTTATTGATAAATTTTTTTTCTTATTAAATTAATTGGTGTCACTTTGGTGTGTTTCTGATAATAAAATTTAAATTATTTCTTCAATGATTCATGAAAAAAATATTGAAATAAAAAGAAAAATATGACTAATACGAGAAGGTGAAGTTAAAAGTCATAATTTATTGCAACATATTCAAGACCCTCACCGAGGCCTTTGCAACAAAATTGTAAAATCAATACAACTATACGCTCGACTTAATCGTAAAACTACAAGAAATATCTTCAAAACCCCAAGAGTTTAGGATGCATATGAAAGCAAATGCACATATCAAGGCTATAATAAAAAAAAAAACATATAAATCTATATACTTTTGCTTGCTTTTGCCATTTGATCCAGAAGAAACCTCAATAATTTGAAAAATATTTTCTCCACTTTTCCTCAAAGATATTTGAGAGCGGAAGAATATTGAGATGGAAAAATATTTGAGATACTTTATCATCATTGAAATAAAAATCATCCCCTTTGATTATTTGTTTTTTTTTTTTTATGAATATATACTTAAGACATGCGCAGATTATTTTTCAACATTGGGGATTGTTTCAGTCAGGGAGGTGACCATGTATTAAACGTATGACTCAGTAACTACACCCTAAAATAAAGTTTATAAAAAATAATATTTTTCAATATTCTAAACATGGAATTGTATGGAAGAATTTACTGTTAATTATTAATAATTATTGTGTTTATTCATCAACAATTTTATTGGAATAAATGTGTTGGATTTTATCAAATTAAGGTGAGTTAATTCAATTTTTTTTATTGACTTATTTTTCTAGATGTAGAACACAACTACATGAACATTTAAATTTATATTGAAAATTAATCTATAAAAAACATTTATTAAATATTATTTTAACAATGTCAAATGTATTTTTCTATTAAATTTGGAAATTTAAGAATTTTTTGGCTCAAACATCTGGAGGAAATTTAAAATACATCTAAAAATATCATTTTTTAAATTAATAAAAATAATAGATATTTTTCTTTTTTATAAATAAAAAAAAATGTTGTTAATTATTTATTGGCTTTTTTCGTTTCTACTTTAGTTTATAGATGTTTTTTTTTCGTTTCTAAATTAACCTCAGGTCACGATCATGTCGGTATTGATTTTTCTTAATTCAATGTTTTTTTTTTTTTTATAAAAATTCATTTTATTATTTTAAATAATTATGCAATTTCTTTGATGTATTTTCAAGTGCGCAGTTTATCATATTTTTAACCCAGATTTATCAAATTAAATTATGAAAAATATGAGTTTAAAAATAATTCAAATAAATAATATAAAATTATAGAAAAAGAATTAAACTTTAATTGGAATTTGATTTAAAAAAACGTAATTTTTTGTTAATATAAATAAATTTATCAAGTGGCTTATTCATTCTCTAGTTATTCTCAACAGAGTGTGTTTTATTTGTCATTTTTTTGGTATTTTTTTCATACTCAATACCAAAGGGGTGTTGTTATTTTAAAACTAAATAATATATAATCCACATGTGCTAACCATATACTTTAAGACAAAAACAAATTTATAAATTTAAAATATTCACATTTAAACAATCCATTGGTCTATCATGAGTGCTTTTAAGTAAATATATAAATAAACTATTAAAAAAGTATCATGAAAAACAATTAAACAGTATGAATAAAAAAATAAAAATAATCAATCGAAATAAATTATTTTTTTTTTTAAATCTCAATAGAAAAAAATCAAAAACAATTTTTCCTTCAATTAAATCCCTATTCTTTAATAATAGCCCTATTGTATAATTTTTCAATCAACTAATTAATTTATTAATTAATCATTCAGTTTAAAAAAACGAATAAACAAATGAATAACATAAAAATAATTAAAGAAAAAAAAAATAAAAGAAAATACCACCGACAGAGAAAAAAAGCAGAAAAGCAATTTAAACTTCTACTAAATTCAATTGTTAAATATTAATAAGCCCTATTGTTTAATTGATTAATAAAATTAAAAATATATTAATGACGTCAATGACTCATTGATACCAAAAACAATCAATAATTAATTGAACAAAATTAATTATAAAATTGAGCATAAGAGTATCCTATCAGTTTTACTTTGTTATTTCCAATAGAGTGCAAAATTTAATGGGTTAACGAGTGTAATGTTTTCTGCAAAGAGCTTTTTTTTTTTATATTTTATATTATTTTTTATAATTTATTCTTGTAAACCATGCATTGGGTATTATTAATAGAGATTAAAAGCAAGTTGGCGTCCTGTAGTGTCGAGTGCAATAGGTCTCCCGCGCTGTTTTCATCAAATCGTACCAGTCTGAGTCAGACATTGGTACATGAGACAATCATCAACATCATCAACAAAATAATATATATTTTATTTTTTAAAAAATACATATAATACAGTGATAGCTAACAAACAAACGGATATTTAAACTATACCCAGAAAGTCACTCGATACAACCACAATCTTGTTTTTATTTTATTTTTAAAAAAACTACTTTACTTTTTTTATTGTGGCTTTTTATTTTTATATATATTAAATCTACCTTTGAACTTTGGATTCATCAACACATACAGATACACTATTTGAACTTTTTAATTGTGAATTTCGTGCAGTTGGATTATGTTGTGTTGAATTTTTACCAAGTGAATTACTATTTTTGTTCTAACGATCTTAATTATGTAGATTATTCATTTTAATTTTTCATTGCAATGTGAACGTGTAATATAAAACTGACGATATTTATAATAATTATTTTAAATTGTCGTTATAATGGCAGTTGTACCTGGTAATTTTCAATCAAGTGCAACAATTGGCTCGTCACTTGTTGTAATCTAAACGCTCTAAATATTTTTTATAATTTTTTTTTTTTTTTTTTTTCTATTAAATACTATGTCATCATTTAAATATTTATTAATTTATTTACTATATTTTAAATAACATTGAACCCTGTAAATGAGCTTTTAATTATATGTATTTTTTTTTATATTAACTTGTGAATTTTCCCTGATAAACTGGTGATATTTAAAATATTTTTTGCTATCAATAAGTTTGATGATTCATTGAGTTTGCCTTGAACGCAAAAATAACCGAGCATTTACAAAAAAAAATAAAATAAATAAATGACATTGTTGCTTTATTTAAATATTTAAAAATAATTATTTTCATTTAAATGGTGTTGATAATAAATAACTAAATTGCTTTAAATACATTAAGTGTTGTAAAAAGACAGATAAAGATAAGAAAACCGAATAAAAAAAAAAGTTTCATCGAGATAATTAATATAAAAAAAGGAAATAATATTTTGGCTATTATTTTTTTTTTTTTTCAAATGATGCTAGTGTTTCTTTTGTGTGTTATAATGAAGATTGCCGAGTTATCAAGTGGACGATCAAGTCCAACATTGTCAAGACAACCACCACCTTATTGTAAAAAACAAAAACGTCGTTATCGAATTCGTGGATATAATTTAAATATCAAAAATATTCACTGTGGACGCCAACGTAAGCCATTTATTTATTTATTATTTATAAAAAATATATACTTTTTTTCTGTTAATCTAACAGATGACTGATTGACTGACTGAATGTTTTAATGAACTTTAAGTAGTTTTAAGTGGCTCGTTATTAAAGCATCACCCCATTTTTTTTTCTCATCTCAATGTTATAAAAAATAATACATAACGTCAACTAAAACATTATCTATTTCTAAATATTAAAACCTATTTTTTTATTATATTTTTTAGAATAAAAAATATAATTTTATCGTTTTTTCTTTTGTTAGATTGGCCGGTTTTTTTTATGCAATTTATTTAATGATATTTTTTTTCTGTTATAAATAACATGTTTAATTAATTATGATGATTAACGTTACGACTGATGATTCAAAATGAATGTAAATATTTCAGTTATGTTTTATTTTCATAGGAGAATTTTTAGTTTGTTGTTGTAGCGAATAATAAAAATATAAAAGCAATATGATAGTCTGCTAAAATTACATTTTAGTTTGAATTTCATACTGGGCGCTTTGCCGAGTCAAATAATTATTATTCAAGTTATTTTTTATGAACTTGAACTATTTGATTTCATGAATATTTCATCTACTTAAGTTTGGCTATTTAACAAAATTTGAATAACAATTGTTAACAAATTTTTAAAATATTATTTTGTCGTTTTGTAATCAAACAATTGTTTGATGTACTAATATTATTGTCATGAACAAATTTAAAAAATAGGGACAAGTACATACGCAATGTACATCGACTTTCTACAATGACAATTATGACAATGAATAAATTATCAACTACACATTAGTCTTGTGATTTGACTGAGCATAGTAGGTACCATATGGACGTGGTGATAAAAGTATATTTTCATTAAACTTTAATGTATTAAAATTTAAATGACAAATTAAATTGATAATAGGGACTTATTAAAAATCATCTCGTTCATCAGGTAAAAATAATTATTATTAACAATATCATTATACTATAACTTACCCCCCTTCTTTTTATTTAAACAAATAAATCAGCAAAATGCTTTTACAACAAAAGACAGCAGTATCTAGTCATCATGGCTCCACTAAAAAACACTAAAAAATATATGACATTAGCTTTGCCTATTTTTCAACAATCCACTAATTAACAATAATAATGAGAAAATTAAATTTACATATAACAAAATGACCATGAAAAAAAAAAATGAATAAATCATTTCATTTTTAATTGTCATTTTAAAGAAATAAATTGTATTAATAAAACTCACCTTATTGATTTACAGGATGTCGATAAATAATTATTTAATTGTTACTAACAATATCATTTAGCCGGATAAAATAACATTTATTTTTTATCATTGTTTGCGCTTTTTTTTTCCGTTATTATTGTGCTTATTGCGCTCATTATGTGTCGGCCATGTTGTGATAATGACGTCACCCTTAACCGAGTATAACCGAAATAAGCCGACTTATCTATGTTCCACTTGGTCTTTTTCGCTGGATGAAGACCATCTCGAAAATGTCAAAATAAGTCTTAAATTTTTGTCAATAATACCTGTCAAGTGTCAAAATAATATACACAAAATCATATTTATTATTTATGCTATTATCCTCAATAAAAATATCGTATTTATTTGATAATTAAAATATGAAGAAATTTTTTTTTTTATTTAATTTATCATCTACGCACACGAGACGGAATCGATCGTATTTTTGTGTCATATAAAAGGTTCTATTATTATTATAATAAAATTAATAAAATTAATCAATATTTTTTTATAAATATTTAATTTCATAACAATAATACGTAGTTATTTTTTTTTTAATATTAATTTAAAATTTATTAAAATTTTGATGTTATAAAAATAAGTGTTAAGTGACTTAGTTGTGACTCATTGAAATTATTTTTTATTTTTTTTTTATTTTCATAATATTATGTGTCATTTAAATGTTTTACTATTGCCTACACGATATTACTAATTACCTTTGATTATAATGAGCGTCTTTGTGTGTTACGAAAGAGAAAAAATAATATGATTTTTCCATTTTAGGATAGGAAAGTCGTGACAGATATTTATCTTTTATTTTTTATTTAAATATTAATTTTCTGCTGGGCGTAAACTTAGTACACAATATTGTCCTATTTTTTATCATATTATTTCAGTGGGATGTAATGATTTTTCAATTGCATTGTCATTTGAATTTACATTAAAATATATTAACATGATGTTAAATTGAATAATAAAAATAACTTTTTCATTGTTAATAAAATTAAAAATCATTTCATCATTATTGTCAGTTGTGTCTATTTTGTTTAAATAATAGCTTTTATTGTTTAATTTTTTTTTCAGGTATTAATAAGGAAAGTGCAATGATGGAAGATCCACAGACTCCTGGTTCTGATTGCAATTCAAGTCCAGCAGATCCAATTTCCCAAGATTTAATTGGATCAGAATTCATTCAGGATAATTCTGATTATCAATGGTTCATTGACTATGGGTATGTGAAATTACTTTCTCATTTTCACTTATTTTTTTTGTTGTTAATAAAAAAAAAAACAACCAACATGATGTGGACAATTTTATTGAAAAAGTGAAATTTATTAAAAGTTTATTCTACAATTTTTAATCATAGATATCGAGATGGCAGTTTACATGTACATCCAAGTGTATTAACATCGTTATCAACATCTTATAATCACGACGATTTTACTTATTACGATGATTTATCACGTAATTTAGATGCAAATCTTGCTGAAGTTGATATGGAAAGTTTTAAAACAGCTGATATACATACACTATTAACAGCATTACCAGTTATGTGTACCGATCCAGTTCAACAATCAGAGGTAATTATTAATTAATTATGGTGTAAACAAATAAATTCTTTATAAAATTGTAAATGTTGATACAGTTCAACTATCAGAGAGAACGTTATGCAAGTATAACTGGTTCAGTTATGGAAAAAATTGACGTTGGTACCTCACTTGGTCCACAAAATAGCAGCCAGGTACTGCAATTATTAGGAAAATATTAGTTTTTTTAGATAATTGCATCAGTAGTTTGCTTACGACTTGAAATAATTATTTAGTATATAAAAAAACAGCATGTATTTGATGATAATGATGATAAAAAAAATTGAAAAAATAATAAAAACAACAACCCAATAATAACAAGTATATAATTGATAATATAATTTTTGCAATTTCATAGGAATTAATTGAATGATTGGCATGATTATTATTGCTATTTAAATGATGTTAAAAAAATGTTAATAATGTTTTTTTTTTTGTTTTTATTAAAGGGAGAAGACTCGACGTCTTCAACAACAGATACAATATCAATTTGTAAATCTTCGTTATTATTTTCCCCTGTTAAGGAGACACCTGTTCTACCACCAGGTGGAAGTTACAGTGTTGACTCTCTGGACTGTGAAGATATGTTACTTACTTGTCAAACAAATAATAAAAATAATTACACAATTGCATTTGAAGGAAGTATGACAATGTATTCTGAAGGCTCACAAGATTTTGAAAGTCAAGGTATATTTGTATTTTTAATTATTTTTCTAATTATAATTAATAAAGAGTTTTCTTTTTTTAGTTTAATAAATTAATCTATATTTTTATATTTTTAGAAAAAATAAAAAACCATGAATCACGTGAAAATTCCTATTACAATCAAAAAATGGATATAAAAAATATACTTGATCTGTCAATGGTGTGTTCGGATTCAAAAATATATACAACCTGGAGTAATCTTAAAAATTCATCATCAAGTAATAATCAAATGACACGTAATGAGTCCATCAACAACAACAACAACAACAACAACAATAATAATAATAATAATAGTAACAATAATATAACAAGCAATTTTTATTACAAAAAATCATCTAAAAAATTAATTAAAAAATTTAAAAGTTTACCAAATTTATACAAACCTGATAATAATATTATTGATAATAAAAAATATACGCTAAACCATTCAACAACAAATTTAATTGAATTATCAAATAATAAAGAATCATCAAGTACAAATTCTGGTAATAGTCATTCAATAACAAACAGTTCAAATAGCCATACATCAAATGACAATAAAAAAATACAAAATATGAGTCTTGTTAAATTATATATGAAACAAAAAAGTATGAGTTCAGAAGGTATGAGTTTAACACTTGATCAAACTGATTCGACAAGTGATAATAATTGGCCAACAAGTAACAATAATAGTCATCATAAAAATATACAATTAAAACGTCAACAAATTAATGATAATAATAATAAAAAAAACATTCCAAATAATGATTATTCAATAAATTGGATTAAAAAAGATGATGATTACTATAAAAATGATGATAATAATACAAATAAAATTACATCAATTAAAGAAAATAAAGAAGAAACGACATGTTCAAGTGATAAAATTGACATAAATATTGTTGATGAATATAAAAAAGATAATAATAATGATAATAATAAACTAATTGATAATAATACACCAATATTAAGATCAACTGGTACCCAGGCAATAACAAAAATGCAAGAAAATAGTGTCCAAACATCATTGTTGTATGTCTTACCACCGAAAAATGATTATTCACATATACGTGAAACGTTGATTGATAAAAAACCAGTTTATATTGTATATCCAAATTATACACTACCTGATTTATCGTTTTTAAATACAACAAAAATTTGTAATAATAATATAACGTTAAAACCACAATGTAGAACAACGTGGAATAAAAAACAATATGGAAGAAATAATCGTCCATTTTCATGTAATGATATTGATGCAGTAAAACAAAAAGGTTTTTCACATGTTAAAGATTGGGAATCATTGACATTTTTATTACCATTAGAATATCGTAAAGTATTACATGATGTACCGGAAATACCAAAAAATATATCACTAAATGAAGAAATTAAAAAGCCGTTATTTTGTTTATCACCACCAATGATGCGTAATCGTTCACGTAAGATAAGCGATGCAATGACAGCAACAAATGTATCGTCAAGTAGTAGTACTGGTACACAGCCATCATCTGGTTATCGTGGCTCATCAACAATTCTAACTGATTCATCAACAAATCAACAACCAAATCAAAATCCATTATACTTATATCGTTATGATAGCGCTAGCTCAGATAATAGTATGACAAGTCAAGATAAAAAATTAATAAATGGTAAAATATTAACAAAACGTTCATTGTCATTAATACAAAATGATATACCACCAAGACCACCATTACCACGTAGCATATTACGTAAAAATCGTGGATCCGCTAATAAACGTTACAGTATGTTTGATATGGGTGGTGGCATTGAAGAAATTGATGATCATTATCATGAAAGAGAATCAAATAAACGCATGTCATTACAAGAACCATATTTTATTAATAATAATATTAATAATAACAACAATACACAGCTACATACAAGACATGGTAAAATAATTGATTCAGATAAAGACGTTGATGAAGTTGAAGAACGTAGATACGCTGAAAGAATGAAAGAAGTTGATGCATATTGTAACACAAATTTAAATAATAATAATAATCCTGATGACATTGAATCAAGTATTGATGATGTTAAACAACTTGAAGAGTATTTTAAAAAAAGTGGTTTTTCGTCAAATAATAGTAGTGATGAAAGTGCATGTGGTATTAATGATGATAATGATATTAAATTACGTTCGTATGTTAAAAAATTTTTATCATTAAAAATGAATAAAGATTTAAAATATATTGATATGCAGGAATCACAAAAAAAACAAGTTAGTTTTGCAAAATTAAATAATAATAATAATATATTTGATGCTAATGATGATATTGATGATGATAAAAAAATGTTAATGTATCCAATAAATAAATCAGTTGATTTATTAATTAAATATTGGCAATCTGGTTCACGTGATACATATGATAAAAATGAATGTTCACAGATATGTTTAACAAATTTATGTTCCTCTTTATATGCAATAATGTCAGATGGTTTAAAGCAACAGTTAACAACTTCATTTGGTCCAATAACAAATAGTGTATGGCAAGTTATTGAAATATCATCACAACAAGGACCATTGACTAATAATTTGAATGATCTTGTACAAAAAATTAATAGTGAAGATTTTATGACTGAAGGAATGATTAAATTTAATGCATTTATATTTGGTTTATTAAATTTACGTTCACTTGATGCATGGTTTGCATATTTATTTACACGTGAAACAATACTTAGAAAACATTATTCAAGCACAAGTTTATTTGTATCAGCTCTTGGTTGTGCTAAATCACGTCAAATTATTGATAAATTTTTAAATGTATTACAACCACTTTCATTTTGTCCATTTCAATTGGATTTATTTTATCAATATCGTCAATTGCATAATAGTTTTGGTAATATTAATGGTGCTGGTGCTGGTGCTGTTGGAGGTTGTATTATATCACCAAGTCCTAAAAAAACAAGACCACGTTCATGTAATTACGATGATAAAATTACTAAAAATGATAATGACATTAAAAAAAGATGGAGTAATTTAACTATTGGAAATAAAATTAATCCAGTATTGGATAAATTTTGTTTAGATGATTCTGAAGATTATACTGATAGTTTAGAGCATTCACCACTGAAACGTGGTAATAATATTAATAAAAATCAAAGAACAAATAGTCCAGATAAAATAAAATCAAATGTTGATGACGATATGATTAATGGTGAAATTAAATTTCGTAAATTACAAGAAAAATGGGAGCTGATGGTTTGCAATGATGATGTTAAAAATACAACACCAACATCACCAAATAAACAAACAGCAATTTGTAATATTGGTACTAGTCAAAAATCAAAAATTCCAAGATTATTAACATCACCAATAAAACAACTACAACAACAACAACAATTGAAAACAAAATTAACAACACCATCATCATTGAAAAAACCAACACCAACAAGTAAATTAGTACCAAAGAAACCAACTGATGTTAAAATTAAAGAATCACCAAAACGTACTAGTAGAGTTGATCAAGAACATACTGTGACAACAAGAAATCATTTAGCACGACCAAGTTCATTACCATATAAAACATATGGACCAACAAGTAAAGATAAAAATTTAATATCTCCAACACAAAGACGTGCTGCATCAACATCAATACCACGTACAAACAATACACCAACATCAAGTAGAACAACAGCTACAACACCATCATCATCCTCGTCGCAAATTAAAAAACCATTAAAGTAATTATTAATATATTATACATTTATTATTGTTTTTAAAATTTATTTATTGTTTTGTGTGTTGTTGTATTTTATCGTGTTTGTTTTTTATTTTATTTTAATAAATATACATTTATATTGATTAAATATTGACAGTTTTATTGTTGTTTTTCTTTTTTTTTATTAATTTTCTAGGGAGGTGAAGACATTGACTCAAAGATTACCATCTGACAATGGTCATTTGTCATTCAACGAAGGTGACAGATTAAAAGTTATATTTGAAGTTGATAATAAATGGCTGTTATGTGCTAAGGGTGAAAGAAAAGGTCTTGTACCCCGTACTTGCGTTCATCCATATCAAACTTAGCCCACTATTATTTCTTGATGAAATAATTCAACTCAATAATATCATTAATCAACAAGACATTTAAATAAATAAAAAAAAAAAAAAATATTTGTACAGTGTATGAAACAAACAAAATAATACAAATAGTTACGTTGTTTTCTATTTAAAAAAAATAATAATTTAAACGAGAAGAATAATGATTATATAAAAAAGAAAAAATTATTTGCTTTAAATAAAAAGTTTATGAGGTATATTAAATCATAATGATATTTTCATCATAGCTGATTAGATTTTAGTTAGACAAACCGCTAGTCATAGACTCACAAGAAAAATGAAGTTGAAAAATAAATTACAAAGAATAATGAGGAAAAATAATGAAAAAAAAAAAGAAACCAGATTGTATTTATCTATAAAAATAATAACTGTATCAACAAAACATTTTATTTATTATAATTTTAAATAATGCAGACGGTAAAAAGAACAAAAAAAAAAGCCTGATGTTTGTTAAAATGTAACACACATTTGTTATTATTATTAATATTATTATTATTATTATTATAACTGTGATCATAGTGAATAGAAATTCATGAACAATTTATTCACAAAAAAAAAATCATTTATGTTTTCTTAATTATATTTTATTTTATTTTATAATTTTTATTTAAAAATAATTTCGATCCACATCGTTTGTGCGCAAAAAAAAGAAACAAAAAAAAATAATTTAAATTTATAAGCGCTGTTTTTTATACTGATTTGAATTAATTAGCATATCTTTGTTTAATACGTAAATGAAAAAATTATATATAGTTAAATTTATTTATAAATAATTATTATCGCTGTATAAATATAACAGGCTTTTTTAGAAATTGGAAAAAATAAAGATGTTTAATCTGCAATAATTAATAAATCAATGATAAAGACATTTTAAGTTTAGAAAAAAAAAGAGAAATGTATATAATTCGATGTCAAGTGTTTTAATTTTTAAACTTTGACTTCGCTGGATAATTTATTATTAATTATATCAAAGTCTTTGAAGCCACAATTTTATTTACGTAAAAAATAATATTGAAAAATATTAACTCAATAATCAAACATGACAGCTTTTTGTATTTTTTAATTTTATTTTTTGTTGATTGAAATACTTTTTTTGTGTGTGTATTTATCGCCTGAAAATTTATTAAAATATATAATTAATATCCTGAAAAATGAAGCAAAAAAATATACGACATTTAAAAGAAAAAAAAATAGTAATTATAAATGATTAATAAAATAATAAATACATTGGCCTCGTTTCAGTTTTATTAACACACTCGTATTAAAGGAATAAGAATGTATTTACCTTTACATAAATAAAATTATCATATTTATGATGACAACTTGGTCTTATTGATTAAATAATTTTATTACTTGAAATGATCCTACTTAAAAAAAAATTACCATTATTTTTTATTAATTACCATGATTTTTATAAAATTCGTCATAGTCATTCAAATTGAGCTCAGGAGTGTTTATATTTACAAAACAATTACCCAGGTTGCGTTATACGATCACCAGGAAGTCAAAACGATTAATTCAATTATTTTCTGGGATTTTTTTTTTAATTAATTGTTTTTACCCGAAACATGGACATTAAGAATGGTATTTACAGAAACAAAGTTGTTTTTTTATTTGTTAAAATAATAAAATAATAATTTATGTATATTTATTTGATGCTAAATATTTATTTTTAATATAATATATTATTAATTAATAGAAAATGTAATTTTTTTTTA